>JAODAL010038068.1:0-39651 GCA_025379985.1 Phyllomedusa bahiana
GGGAAGGGTACAGAACGGGGTATGTCAATGTAGTTAAACTAAAAGGTGGTTGAAAGACTCTTTTTCCCGGCACTTTTTTTTGGGGGTTTTGAGGTTTGGGGGTCATGCTGCGTTCCAGGCAGGGATATTCAATGTCAGTTCAAGTAAATGAGGGTTTTTCAATCTATGCCTTCGGGCCCTTTTTAATTTGTGGGTCATGAAAGGTTTAAGGGTATGCGTGGTGCAGACGGGGAAGTGAATGGCTGTGTTTTTTTTTCTGGGGCTTTTTTAACCTAATTGTCTTGTAAGGTAGATGTTACAGTTTGCTGTTGGGGATTTTAAATTCCAGCTTCCCCATCCCTTTTTTGGGGTGTAAGAATGAAGGTGTTTTCCCTTCCTATAGATTTTAAATGGTCCCGGCGATAATCTATTATCGACATCGGATATCACTGAAAATTTGCCAATATCGACTATCGCCCCGTGAGAAGTAAAGTAATGCTTCATACTCTTTACCTTTAAATTTGCATAAAGCTTGTAGTTCCACATTTTGGTACAAGCCTTTTAATCTACCCCATCTTCTTATTATTACAGGTTGAGGGAAAACAGCGGGGGGAAAAAAAAAAAAACAGAAACAAAAAAAAAAAAAAACAAGAAAAACAAAAAAAAAAAAAATGTTCCCTTGGTGCGTGGTTAATAGTATTTATCTGCAACCTTTAGCCAAAATTTTTTTTTTAAAATTGGATCTTGGTAAGAATGGAAGATATTCCGGATTTTGTTTTAATACCCCTAAAAATTGTCTACTATATTGCGTGGAAAATACCACAGCAGATGTTCATTTTATTTTTCTTTTGGCCCCCAAAAAAGATTGTCCCTTTAACTTTTGGCCCTATTCAAGGCTTTTGTATGCCCCTTTTTTTTGTACCTCTCTGTTGCAATTTGTGTAATATGCAAACATTCTTTTCAAAGGGATTGCTCGACAATTCCCCTTGCCTGTAAACTCCCTCGGGAATTTGTATGCAGTTAGGATGACAACTAGTGGGGGTTTTAAAATCTATTGCCTGGGCAAGGCTTTCTGTATGTTTAGCATTATTGCCCTTTAAAAAGGGTCCCCGTTAATTTGGTCCAAAAAATGTATGTTGTTAAAACCTTTTTATGAGTGCAAGCAAATTAGCCTGATTGGAATTGATGTAATCGACAAAATTTTGGTATGGCGTGATGCCCTGCCAGTAACAGGGTGTCATCTATATAAAAGCCCTACCAAAAAATGTCAGAGCAAAAGTTTTTCAATGAATACAAAAATTTTCCTCCCCCCATGCGCAAAAAAAATTCGCAGTTGTTTGGGAAAGCAGGAGCCCATAGGGAACCCTTGTACTTGCAGTAATATTTTTAAAGCAAAAAAAATTGTGTCTTAAAAGAAAATCCCTTACTGTAAAATAAATTTCTTTAGGTTATTAAAACTTGGAATTGTTTAAATGGTGAGTAAGACTGTTATTGCTAGGGGAAAAAGGGAATTGAATGTAGGGTCTCAATATCACAAGTAAATGTGTAATTTTTTCCCCATGTGTGTTTTTCAACATTTGAGAACCCCAGAAAACCTTTAAAAAAAAGGGTGATCGTTTAAAAGAGGTTGAAATGACGGTCCCCAACCCGACAAATTGCTTGTATTGGGGCCATCCCAGTTTTTGGGCGTAATGGGGGAGGGAAAAAAATCACTTATGTACCTTTTGGGAAGCGGTGTAGGGTGGGAATTTTGGGAAAATTTTAAAACTATCATATTTTTTTTTTGTTTTTTTACCCAAACAATTTATCTAAGGTTTCCTCCAATATCTTTTCAACTTTTTGACCAAAAACATTTGTAGGATTATTCGTAAGTTTCCTATATACCTCCTGTTCTGCTAGCATATTATTAATTTCTCTGAGGTTAAGCCCCCTATCCAACCGTTTTGAAAACCCCCTTTTAAAGGTACTATTAAATAAGGGTTATCTTTGAGCTCTTTCAAAGCTTTAAATTCTTCTTGCGTGAGATTTCTATTTTTAATATTTTCCTTATTACTCAGATCTTTAATTTTCTGTTTCAAACCTGAAATTCTTCCATTTAAAAACCCGGGGAATTTACAGGGTAAAATTCCGGGTTCCTGATATGTTGTAACCTAATGTCCTGAGAGTCAATTGTGGCTACATTTGTTACATCTCCGTCTAAGTCTTCAAGAAAAAGAATAGCTCTCTGCTCAGCGAAGTTTAAATCCCCAAATGATGGATCTTTGTGCAAAGCTGTAACCGGTTCTCTACACTCATCAAAATCATTCTCAAAAAAAGTGCTTTTTAACCGTTAGCAGCCTAATGAATTTATTAACATCTGCTATATAAATTAAAGTCCGTTGTGGGAACATAATTAAGACCTTTACTTAAGACTCTATATTGCTCTACTGTTAATGTGCATGCCGATAAATTCAATACTGTATTACTTAATGTGGAAAGTTCATCTGGGATCGTCCTACTATTGTTTAGCGTGGGAATCTGGGGGAACTCCGAATGGGGAATCCTGGAGGAAACCCTCTTGTGTTTCTTGCCTGCCCTCCGCGTCCTTTTGCCCGACGCGATTGCCCCCAGACACCTCCTGAGTTTTTTGACGACCTGTGTGGAACTTTAACGTTCTCATGTGCATCTGGAAAAGGAAAACCAAAATCCCTCAGAGTCTGTTGATTGACGGGTCCCTGTCTTTTTCCTCCATGGATGGGAATGTAACTTTTTTATCCCGCTTCTTATAGGTATTTCTCTTTTTCAGAATGGATTTAGGAAATCTTCTAGTGTTTGTGTCCATTTGCCATTTAAAAATTTTTTCCCTTGGGTGTAATCAAAGGAATCTCGGTTAAACTTAGTTTGTTTAACTGAAATGATATTCTCCTCTAATTTTATTTTTTCGTTCATTTGTTCCCCTGATTTTAAAAAACCGGATCATCTAAAAAGGGTTACAATTCCTTTACAGTTCGAACGTACCCTCAAGTTTACCCAAAGACTTTTTTTCATGTTAAAATTTTTAATCATCATTTTTAAAGAGAATCATCAAAATGTCATTCCATTTCCCTTTTCAAAATTTTCATCGGTGGAAAAAGGTGGGATATTTTTTCATTCCAAAACCTTTTGGGGAACTTTTTTTTGTCAGGTAAGTTGAAGTGGGTACTGTCCCCCATAATCTAATCTGTTGGGCATAATCTTTTCCCCTATTGCATCTTCTGTTTTTTAATCCAAATTTTTCTTTTTCGGTTAAACAATCCATTTCCAAAAAACTGACAAGCTCTATTTCGCTTCTATACTGTCAGCGACAGATTTTGCGGTGCCGACCATTTTCCATTTGCATTAGGTGCGTTATATTTTTCCATGTAAGCAGACCTTGAGGCTATTCACTTTAAAAAAAAAACCCTTTACGTGTTTGGGAGCATAACCTCCAGCCCAAATGCACAAAATATATCAAAGAAGTTGAGAAAACGCTCACCAAAAACGGTCTTTTGAAATCGTGGTCCTTTCCCTCCCCTTTAAGCACAGTGTCCACGAAAAGGAAACCGGGGTGTAGTTGTCCCAAAGGTATACACGGAAGTAGAAGGATTTTTCCAGCACTTGCGCACGGAGGGATTCAAACTTGCTTTCAGATAGAACGCACCTTTATTGAAGACTTATTTAAAAACATGGTTTAAAAACAACAACAGCTCCAGTTCCACACCATCGCTTGAAGGTGGCGGTTGTATTATACAGCCATCACTAAACTCTAACAGCTGAGATTGGAGAGAACTCTAATCCTGGCTGTTTATCCCCATAGATCCTACAGTCAATATCAATTATGTACCAAGTGGTTTTTTCCCAAATGGGTAGGTTTGTAAGGGGTTAACTCGGCACTCAGGTCTGTGATACAGAAACCCAGTTGAAAAATTTAAAAAACTTACAACTCTTGAACTGCAGCAATAAAAAGACTAAGGTGCATGAAGAACAGGGGGGGGCACCAGATTTTTGGTGGTTTTTACAAAAAAACTGTCATTCCAATGGTCCAACATGCTTTTAAATGGTCTTTCACCAAAAACTGGTGCACGTCCGACACCATTGACAAATTTTAGCGCAAGTTTGTGTCTCACAGCGGGACACATTTATAAAGCATGAAAGACACTTTCATACATGTTGACGAAGTACCTGCTGGAAGTTTTCGACTAGTATAGCGCGGCGTTTTTATACCTGTTACCATATTTAAAAAAGTGTTCTTTTTTGTGCAGTGGAGCAAAACAAAAAACTATATAAATTTGATATTGCAGTAATCTTACACAAGAAAGTTAAAATGTAAGTTATACTGCAGTGTAAACACCCTCAAAAAAAAAAAAAAGGGGACTGACAAAATTATGATATTTTTACCCATCCCCTTCAATACCACTCATACTACATAAAGCAAGCTGTCATAACCCTACACTAAAGGAAAATAAAAAAAGCTAAAACCTTTAGAATGTGGTCAAAAAGAAAACAAATGAGGCATCCTTAAAGACTCAAATTAAGTTAGATTTTTGATGGTTGAGGTATTATAATAAAGAAGAACAGAAAAATAATGATGAACTTACCTATTGTCTGTAAGTGCACACCTATGACAATGGTTTGGTTCTTGTTATCTGACCGAAAGTGGCACCAATAGTGTCCTGCGTCAGTGATTACAGCTTGATAGATTATTACAGTAACATTTTGAGTTTCTGAACAGTTCACAAAACTTCGTTTTTTAAAATCAAATCCATATGATGGCAACTGCTTTCTATTAACTGGATATTCACAATATGCAACTAAGTCCATCTTCCCATTTGTAAATTTTTTTATAGTCACTTGGTTCACATGCTCTAACATGGCATAAAGAAAGTTCAACGTGATATTAGAGATTTCTTCAAAGGCCTGATGTGACGAGGGAACTGTATGATCAAAATCACCTGCAAAACATAACAAAATGAAAGTACATGAAATCTAAAACAATAGATGATCACAAAATCTCTTTATTATGGATTCTTGTTGCACATATGTTTTAACAGAAATAAACGTTAAAGTAACAGGAACTAAATTTTTCTAACCATAGGATTCTCTCTTTGAAAAACAAAAACTATCAGTGAGATTAATAGCCCCAAATTAGGTAACGGACCAATTACATATCCATTGGCAATCTCCAATCATAGGCTTCCATATTTAAAAGAAAATAGAAAAGTTTATGTTTAAGGTTTACTTTTTAGTGGAAGATTGTATTAAATTGGTACCATAAAAAAGTGTATAGCTTAACCCATTCCTGACTTTTGACATTTACGTCATATCAGGAGTATGTATAGCGTAGGCTCAGTAGTTGAGGCCACTCCAAACACTGCAGGTACCAGCTGTTAGTTACAACGAGCACTTGCCATTAGTGGCCGGGGCCTGAGAAGGCTCCAATCTTGGGCATTTATCTATGTAGAATTGTACAGATGCAGCAGAACTAAACAGAACAGATATTGCATCGTGATATCATACTTGTACGCTATTCTTCAGTATATTAGTATTGTAGAATATTGTCCAAGCCATCTCACTCCCCTAATGGTAACGTACCCTAGGAGACTATTAATATAAGAGAAAATAAAATGTAAACAGTTTGAAAAAAAATATTAAAAGATTAAAATACTCCCTTTTACCATTTTACATAAAAGAAGAAACAATAAAAAATGAAACATATTTTTTCTCTTTCTATCCTTAAAAGTCAAATAAAATAAAGTATTACCTTATTTATTTCACATTGTTAACACTAAAATTGTGTTATTTTGGTCACCTTACGTCCCAAAAAACTGGAATGAAAAGGTGATCAAAAATTGTACGTACCCCTGAATGGTATCAATACTTTTCAGCCTGCAAAAAACAACTAAATCTCACATGTCCAGAAAAAAATGGTAGTGCACTGCAAATTATTAAATACGTTCTTTTTTTAAAGTAGTAAAACATGACAAGACATAAATAAAGGTGGTATCGCTGGAATCGTACTGAACCCGCAGATTAAAGTTAAAAAGTAATTTATACCAAATAATGAACTCTATAAACATGAAACCAAAGCATAATGGCCAGGGGTGTTGCTAGTGTCTTAAAGATCCAGGGCACAGGCCTCTGAGTTATATTTTGCACAGTAGTGCTGGCAGGGCCGCCGATAGGGGGGTAGAACCACTACTCCCGTATGGGGCCCGGCTGTCTGTGAAGCAAGGGGGGGGCCCACGGCCGCCAGCAGGTACCGCCCCCTTGCTTCACAGCAATGGTAGGGAGAACAGCCGTTCTCCCTACCATCTCAGCTGTTTGAACTACAAATATGAAGTGAGTGGGGCCCCCACACATCTCAGGGGCCCTTTGCTCTGCCTCCGTGTCACTGCGCTGCTCAGTAGCTGTACATAGTCCAGGCAGTTTCAGCGTAACTTACTCATTCTCCCTCGTGCTGTCACAGGAGCAGCCGGGCCCCTCCTCCCTCTGGGCGGGATTACGAATTAAATCCGTGAAGCTCCGCCCCTTGTGGGCGGAGTCACACGGATGCGGCGCGGACAGAGGGAGGAGGGGCCCGGCTGCTCCTGTGACAGCACGAGGGAGAATGAGTAAGTTACGCTGAAACTGCCTGGACTATGTACAGCTACTGAGCAGCGCAGTGACACGGAGGCAGAGCAAAGGGCCCCTGAGATGTGTGGGGGCCCCACTCAAAGCCCCCCTCTCTCCAACACTGTGGGGCCCCTCACAAACTCCCCCTCTCATAAACTGTGGGGCCCCTCACAACCCTGCCCCCCCTCTCAAACACTGTGGGGCCCCTGGAAAAGTCCCCCTCTCTCCAATCATTTGGGGGCCTTGCTCAATGTCCCCCAGCCATGTGGGGCCCCTCTCAAAGCCCCCGCTCCAGCCATGTGGGGCCCCTCTCAAAGCCCCCCTCCTCCAGCCATGTGGGGCCCCTCTCAAAGCCCCCGCTCCAGCCATGTGGGGCCCCTCTCAAAGCCCCCGCTCCAGCCATGTGGGGCCCCTCTCAAAGCCCCCGCTCCAGCCATGTGGGGCCCCTCTCAAAGCCCCCCTTCTCCAGCCATGTGGGGCCCCTCTCAAAGCCCCCCCCCCAGCCATGTGGGGTCCCATGAGGCTGGGTTAGAGGGGGCCCTTGAGCGGGGCCCCACACAGCTGGGGGGGCATTGAGCAAGGCCCCAAATGATTGGAGAGAGGGGGACTTTGACAGGGGTCCCACACAGCTGGAGGGGGCCTCAAGCGAGGGACCCCACTCATCTCAGGGGCCCAGCATCACACTTAAAAATAGGGGCCTGCACTGCTCAAAGAGGACCCACGCTCCGTGCCGCAGTTGCGCTCAATAGCTTCACATAGACAGAGGGGGGCTTGAGAAGAATCTCCACATGGCTAGGGGGGACTTGAGCGGGACACGGCAGGTGAGTGGGGCACCACTCAAGTTCCCCCGCTACCTACCTACCTGGCTACCTATCTATCTACAGGGAGTCAAGTAGCTACCTGTCTGTCTTCGGGAAGGAGCCTATATAACTACTTATGGGGGTGGGGGTTATATAACTACCAGGGCACTATGGGGGTAATTATTACCTTTTGGAGCACCATGGATGGGGAGTTTGTACATGGGGAAGACGTAGTTGGGAGGATGATAGAAGAGTGAGGATTCTAAGATATTTGTGTGTAAATTCTGCAGGGACGAGTGGTCGCCGGGAGAAGCCATCATGGAAGTCTGGACCGGATGGAGAAGAAAAGGAAATGTGAACGACTCGTCAGCAGGATGTTGCCGGTGAGTCACTAAATGTAACTGCACTGTGTACACTTGTATCTTCAACTATATGGTCACTGTGAGGAGGTATTATTGCTCTTGGTGTAATGTCTTATGTTTAGTAACAGTACGGTGGTATAGGTTTTTTGGTGGGCTGGTAGGGGGCGGGGTTGGTAGAGGGGGGGGGGCCCTATGCTTCAGCTCTATGGGGCCCCGAAATTTCTCATGGCGGCCCTGAGTGCTGGGTTCACACAACATTTTTCACAGCACATGAACTGTGGCATGTATTTTTATGGATAAACACACGTATGTTCCTGTCACTAATTTTCCATATTGTTTGCCGAGATCCTGTCCATCACCTCAACAGTACACTATATAATGAAAACCAGCGCTGAATAATTTGCCTCTTCAAAAGCACTTATCTACTTGTATGCATGACAGAGTATTCCCTTGACCCATAGGCAGTGCCAACTTTGGCACCTATCCCAAGCATCTAACCCAACCCCTCCCTCTCACACCTCCCCTCCAATAACCGGAATAAAAACTCAACAATGGCATTGGATTGAATGACCACAGCAGCCATTTTATTAACAAAAATACAAACAGTAATAAATAACCTTTTTTATTTTCCAAACAACATTCCAAAAGCATACACATCCCCAACACCGTTCACCATAAAGTGCACAAAACATCCTACACCATTGGGGCTGCAGGTCCTTGGAGCCACCCACACGGTCTGGCGACCCATTCACCTTTTGTAATTACCCTCAGCCGTCACCCCCAGCTCGAGGGCATCAAGCGGCCACCCCTGGCAACCGTTCCACCACCTGGCTCTCAGGAACCCCTCCTGAAGAGCCCCACCGTCGCCAGACCAATCACATGTTCCATCATGTGATTACGGAGCCATAGCGGGCTATGACTCCCACCACCATCTCCTAGCTCCAAGGACCCCACCGCCACAGCCAGCATGCGTGACTCCTCACTCATGCGCCGCACCCCACAGCCCCAATGCCCTCTCCACTCCTTCCTGAATCCCCAATAACCAAAGATCCAGGCCCACCGCATTTAACTGGACCCCGTCTGTACGCCAAAAATTGCCCTCTCCGGGTTCCAGCTCCCGATGCCGGACAAAAAACCCACCGTTACGTGCCACAAAACCCGAAACAGCCCGATTAAGCTTAATACGGGCCTTGGTCAGGCGCTCCACCGACACCGCCCCCCGCCACGCCTTCCGAGAAACAATCTCCGACCACACCACCAAGATACCGGGAAAAAGCAACCAACTTCGCAACAAGTCGTGACAAATGTCCCTTATAAGTTCCCGTACCGGGTGGTAGCCCAAATCTTTTCCATCTAAGTGCAGAACAACCACATCCGGAACCCGGTCCCATTGAGAGAAACGGTGCATCTCAGGCAGCAGGTTCCTCCACAGCATGCCACGCACTCCGAGCCACCGTATCACCGCCACCTGTCTCGGCACACCCACCTGTCGTCCACTCATTTGTAAGTCTGCACGTTCCGCTCCCCAGAACACAAAGGAGTGTCCTAGGATCCACACCAGGCCAGGAGACCTCCGACCTGGGAGAAAAGAGATACAGCCATGGAGAGCAGGAGAATAGAAAAAAACCCGCAGCCAAAGACCAGAGGGATAGCAAAAGTCAAGAACCGGAAAACAAAGGCAACCCCCAGGAGGAAGAAAAGAACCAGGATGGGAAAGAGACATGAGGGAGGGAGGATGGGCGAAGAGAGGGAAAGCAGCAACGCGAACCCTAACTAGCCCGCAAATGCGGGCGAATATAAAGCCGAAACCGGTCCAACTCCCACCGACCTATCCTCTTCACCGCAGCCGCGGGAAGCCCCAGGCTAGCCGCTTCGGTCGCCGCTCCGATCCGAAAACAGTGAGACGCAAACCTACCAGGCTCCAATCCCAATTTCACCAAACACCTACGGAAGACCCCCGTAAACTGAAAACGGGACATAAAATTCCCGCAACCATGACGAAGCAGCGGTCCAGACCTTGCCGGATACCGAGAGGAGTACTCCTGAAAACACAGGATGGGGCACATGAGCAACTCTCGTACCTCGCCCAAAACCACCACCTTCCCTCTACCAAATATGTCGGTCTTTGACCGCCGAATTCGGAACCGCACCTTGTTACCCAAATCCTCCACATCTTCCCACTGAAGGCCGCTGCCCACCTTCCTACTCGGCGAAACGAGCTCCCCGATCCGAAGGGCCCCAAAAAATGCCCATGAAAAAGCCAAATGAAACAAACATAGTTCTTCCGCAGATGAACACAGCTCGACCAGAACCACTCAACCGCCCCCTTCTCAAACCCTTTACCACCTGCTGGACCCCAATGACTTGGTACAATCCACCTGACCCCGCAACTTAAAACCAAACATGACTGCGGACAGGAAACGATTGACCCTCGACACCGACCAACCAGCGTTTTACGCATGACCCAGATAACAGCACATGACCCAAGGCCTATCTTCCTCCGAAACCATCTCATTCAACCCACGAAGCCATGTACACCACACATTCCAAGCAGCCTCATAGGCGACCTACGTCTTGTCCAATAAAGAGGCCCGAATTAGCCGGCCAGCTTCCCGTTGACCAAGTCCCACAAGTGAGCCGGGCACGGAAGACCCCCACTCACTGCTCCTGGCGCCAGCTCCCGAAATCGGTCCCACTGGAAACGAGACAAAGCATCCGCTATTGAATTTTGAACCCCAGGGACATGCTCCGCCACCACCCCCGTGTTAAGAGCCAGGCAGCGCAACACGAGCTGGCGCAACAACCGTACCACCGGAGGGGAAGATGCCGACAAACTGTTGATGAACCACCCCCAAGTAATCACAGTGGAACCGGACCTTCTTGTTCCGAATCCTACTGCCCCAAATTTCGACCGCAACTATGATGGGGAACAATTCCAGCAATGCCAAGTTGCGCACCAGCCCAGATTCTACCCACTCCCTCGTCCACCTGTCCGCACACCAGGCCCCCTGTGAATAGGCCCCGAAGCCCGCACCCCCCGCCGCATCCGTGAAAATGTCCACCTCGGCGTTGGTAAACGAATCCTCAATAAATAAGGATCGGCCATTTTAACGCTCCAAAAACTCCCTCCAGACCCGCAAATTGTCCCTCAGCTCCCCCATCAACCGCATGTAATGATGAGGGGCCTGCACGCCGGACGTCGCCGCAGCCAATCGACGGCAAAAAAACTCTGCCCATCGGCATAATGCAGCAAGCAAAGTTAAGTTTGCCCAACAAAGACTGCAGCTCCTGCAAAGGAATTTTTCGCAACGTCCTCGCCCTCCGGATCTCACCCCGCAAGGCCTCCAATTTTTCCGGCGGCAAGCTACACGTCATAGCTTCCGTATCAAGCCTGATCCCCAGAAAATTCAAACACGTGGAGGGGCCCTCCGTCTTGTCCGGAGCCAACGGGACCCTGAAGCGCTCCGCCACCCACTGCATTGTCCGCAACAAAAGTTCACAAATGCTGGAACCACCAGGACCAATGCACAAAAAATCATCCAAGTAATGGGTGACCGAAGGGATCCCCGCCACATCCCGAACCACCCACTCCAAAAAGGAACTAAACGCCTCAAAGTAGGCACAGGAAATTGAACAACCCATGGGCAAGCAACGATCAACGAAAAACGCGCCCTCCCAAAAACACCCCAACAACCGGACACTCTCGGCATGAACCGGCAAAAGACGAAACGCCGCTTCAATATCAGTTTTTTCCAGCGACGCCCCCGGCCCGTATCTACGCACCCACAGGATAGTCGTGTCAAATGAAGTGTAAGCCACGGAACAGAGTGCCGGATCTATCCCATCATTGACCGACTGGCCCCGCGGAAAAGAAAGATGATGTATCGAAACTTGTTGGGTTCCTTCTTGGGAACCACTCCCAATGGAGAGACAATTAAATCCGGAAACGGAGGCTCCCCAAAAGGACCCGACAAACGGCCCAATACCACCTCCTTCTCTAATTTCGCTGAAACCACCTCCCTGTGCTGCATAGCCGAACGCAAATTCTTTGTGGAAAAAGGAACCACGTGCCCCGGAGCCGGGATTCAGAAACCCTCACCAAAACCCAACCTCAACAACTCCGCTGCGTCTTTATCCGGATACCTGGTGAGATACTCCAGCATCCTTTCCAGTTTCACCGGGTTCAGACCCTTGCCCACTGGAACCCGCCCCTCTTCCCTTGCCTTTTTTGGAGCATCGGGACAATCCATAGGACCCGGCGTTGCAACCCGAGCAGAGGTGCTTGAAGCGACATCCATCCCCAAACTTACAGTGACCCTCGTTAAAGAGCCAGCAGAGACCCAACTTCTGCCCCCGTGAGGAGGACCCACTAGAGGCTCCGCCTTGAAAGGACTGCCCCTGCCTCGAAGGGGCCATGACCCTCAGCCAGAGCTCCATGTCCTTATGATCCCAGCGTATGGAAGGCCGCACCGCCTTCCGCTGCCGGAATTGTTCATCATACCGGAGCCAAGCCTGGCCCCCGTAAACCCTCTGAGCTTCCCCTATGGCATCCAAATAACAAAAAAGCGCGGAACAGTTCTCCGGTGCCTTTTCCCCAATCACGCTGGCCAAAATCGCGAAGGCCTGCATCCAGTTAGTCCTGCGACGAGGTACCCTGGACCTGACTAGTCGCTGCACCTTGTGACATAAAGATAGGAGGAAACGGACACGACATAGAAGTATACTCACCCGGCTGCACGGGTGCTGTGGGCCCGCCAGCCGCCACCAAGGATCCCACACGCTGATCACCAGAAGCAGGATTGTCGCTGGCCGGCAGAAGACTGGATACAGATGAGGATCTGGAGTGCGACCGCCCCTGCGGAGTCACGAAAACCTCTTGCGAAAACTGATGGGACCTCTCACCCGCCAAAGTAGCACTTGTGTTCAGATCGCCAGAGCCAGCCACCAGCTGCCCGCCACCAACTGACCGACGCCCGCTCCCAGCTCCATGGTCCTCACCCACAACTCACCCCAGCTCCATGGTCCTCACACCTGGACGAACCTGGCCGCGCCCCCGGGCCAGCACATCACCCAGGCGACCCACCGCTGCCGGAATATCCGCTGCAACGGGAGGCGCAGCAGGCACTGCCACTACCGTGGAGCGGAGCCTGCCACCCTCCATAGAGCCAGGGCACCAGACCGGATTCCTCCCAGCCCGGACCCTGTGACCGCTCGCTCCACCCTGAGAGGCCCGAGCTGGAGTGTCCCTGGAGGGGCTCTGTCTGCATCTCCTGACCCTTGGGGTGACGTCAGGACTCAGGCGCAGCGGTGGCCTAGCCCTGCGTCCTCCCCTTGCTGCGCCCGCCGCCGCGGCCGGCGCTTCTGCTCCTCGCAAGGCTCCCTGTACCTGCTCCTGGAGCCACTCACTGCCCCTGGACCCAGCTGCAGCCCGAAGCTGATCCAGAAGCTCTTCTACTGCGGCCATGATGCTGGACGCAGCGCGCTCTGCTCTGTGAGATTTCACCTCCTGGGTGCGGCTGCTTCCTGTGGACGTGCGGGAGGCTTAAAAGGCCGCCCCCGCACAAGCCCCGCCCCCGCCGTCACATCACGCCGCATCACGCCGCATCATCCATGGGGATGCTAAAAACACCCCCCCCTGCGCTAAGCCCCGCCCCGCCAGGCGCGTCATGCCGGGTCATGCGGGGTATGGGGGGGGGGGGGCTCCTCCCCCTACGCTCGCTCCGGTTCCGGCCCCCGTCTTTAAATAATAGTCATACAATTACCAAATCATTCACCTATACATGGAGCAAATATACCACGTGCTACCATCATACTGTTACTGAAAAACTTTCACAATAAAGACCAACAATTCTACTTATAATTTATTTTTATTGGAACAATTTTATCCATAAATATATAAAAAACATGCATACAAGAGATGAACAAAGGCACTACTATACAAGTACGAGAGTCCAGTGAGTAAATAATCAATTCGTCATGTAGGCCTTCAATACTTCGACCAAAAATGACAGGTCAACATACAGAACATAGTACGCGCCCTCTACCGGGAGGCGGAGCCAACCAGACTCCCCACCCACCAGTGGACAATGAGTCTGGGCATTGATTGACCTATAAGGTCCTGATACTCCAATAAGTTTAACAGGGGGGGGAGGGGAGAAAGAAGAAGGAAGGGAAGAGGAAATCCTCACCACCGAACCCCGGAGAGACACCAAACATCATGTGAAGAGCTACAAAACGGGAGGATCCCTCCCAATGGAAGCTTCAATCGCCAAGGGCCCAATCAACTACGTCCGGAACCCCGTATAGGAGTAGAGCGAAGAATCGAGGAAGGACTCCATCATCACCCCAAGCGGGCCCGAAATTCCCTGGAGGACTGATACTGGGTCCACGGCCTCCAAGTGTGCAGTACTTTAATCGCCTCGTCGGGGGAGTGGGCGATCATCTCCTCCATACAGTAAGTAGAGGATACCTCTTCCACCCATTCAGCGATGGACGGGGGAACGGATTGACACCAGCGACGGGGGATTACCGTCTTTGCCGCCTGTAGATGTTGTTTTATCAAAGATTTTTTATAGGAGGATTGCGAAAAAGGGGCCATAAATAAAAGGACCGCTTCTGGGCGGTCCGGGATGGAAACCTCGCAACAATCCGAGATAGCCTGAAGAACCTTTTTCCAAAAGGGCCGTAAGACCTGGCAACCACACCATATATGGGACATCGACCCCGCCTCCTGATTGCACCTCCAACAGGTATCAGGGACATTGGGGTACCACTTATGAAGCAGAGTCGGCACTCTATACCACCTGGAGAGTATCTTAAAGCGTGTTTCCTGCGCTTTGCAGGCTATCACTGCTTTGTGAGTGAGATAAAAGCACTTTCTCCATTGTTCAACAGTAAAAGTCCTCCGAAGCTCTTTCTCCCATGCTTTGCAGTAGTGAGGGAGATCTTGACAAGAGGAGGAGATCAGCCACTGATAGATCAAGGAGATTAAATGCCTGGGAAGCGACGGAGCGACACAGAGTCTCTCAAACGGTGAAAGTGCTCGAAAAGAGACCCCCTTCACAATGACAGAGGCAAAGAAGGGGGAAGGTCCTGGGTCAAATCCGAAAGGGGTTTCAGGGCCCCCCTGACCTGTACTTGTACTGCGAGGAGCGGACGAGACTTAGAACTCCCCAGGAAGGACCTACCCGAAGTGCCTGGAGGAAATAAATGGTTGTCCGAGATAGGAAACAGGGGACCCATTAAATCTAATAGAGGTACCGGGACCCTACACCTCAGTATAGTGGATAATGTATGGGCTGCACTGAAGGACAGAAGTTTGGGGTCTCGAGTTGAAAGATTCTGGGCCCACGGGAGAGAGAGTATAGCCTGGGGAGAGACTGTCTGTGCGATATATACCCACAGTTTATCCTTGGGGCTATGGATCAAATCCAAAAACCTGGCGTACGCTGTGGCTAGGTAGTACACCTTGCAATCGGATAAGCCCATTTCCCCCTCCGTCTTCGGCCTGGACAATATATCCCTTCTGAGTCTGGGGCGGCGGCATCGCCAAAGAAACTCAGAGAAACTTCGGTGGAGTCTCACCCAGAAGGAGGAGGGCAGGAAGATCGGCACCGTCTAAAGACCAACAATTCTAATAATACCTAAAGACCAAATAATACCTCCACACCATGGCCACATGAGACCCCCACATAACTATCAGTTGTACACAGGCGCTCTGCAGACATATGATTGATTACAGTGTAGTTACATTCAGTGACTCACAGCTAATGTCTTCTCTGATGAGTCATTCCCTTTTTTTTCCCTTTCGGCCTAGACTGGCGTAATAACTTCTCCTGAACACGACTTGTCTCTGCAGAATTTACCACACAAACCATTTTTCAGCACCCTCCTACCCATTTTCTACCTTTATATAAACTCGCCCTAGGATGGTAGGTGGAGGTGGGGGTTATGTGATGATATATTGCGGCTGTATTTTGTGTTGGCACTAGGCCATAAAATAGAATGATTGCTGGTACTTATATCTCTACTTATATCCCTACCTACTCTCAGTAGATAGGTATAAAGGAGCCCCTCAGTAGGTAGGGATATAAGTACCCCCAGTAGATAGGTATACAGGTTCCCCCTAAGTAGGTAGGAAAAAGGTGGCCCCTCAGTAGGCAGAGAAATAGGTGCCCTCCTCAGTAGGAAGGGATATAGATGCCCACAGTAGTTAGAGAAATAGGTGCCGCTCAGTAGATAGGGATATAAGTGCCTACAGTAAGTAAGTATATAGGTGTTCCCTTTGCTAGGTAGGGGTATAGGTGCCCCATCAGTAGGTAGAGATACAAGTCTCTATATCCACAACAATACTATCACTGCTGCATCTTTTTGGACAATAGTGGGGTTTTTTTTTGTTCAAAAATTCATAACACTATGCGCTTTCCATATAAGCAAAGTGTCCATTTATTATTCACATTCTTCATATCATGTATACCACTGTGCTTGGGAAAATTAACAATCCAATATTATGGCATATAAATCATTGTGGTCTTATTCTGAGTCCATTTCAAGTCCGGGCATAGGAGGTTGAGGCGCCTAGCAGCCACATCCTCTCTTTCTTATTGCATTGAGTGCAAGTGTTGTAGCGTCATCATGGAACCTGCATTGTGACGCACTTCACAGACTGCAAAATCTTGGATAAAGTACCTTAGGCTTCGTGGCCTAGATGAGGCAGAGGTGCTGGCGGTGTGATGAAATTAAATGACACCACCACGCGGCACACGGGAGTCAACGGTGGGTCAGGGAGCAAAATGCTTTCTGTCCCACTGCAATCTTCAACTGTAGGTGAGTCCTCTGGACGTGCATGCAGTCTAGAAAATTTGTCTGTGTGCAGGACCCACTGCCCGGTTTGAAAGATTGCCAGTCTAGGCCAGATTCGGGCAGCAGCCATTTCATCCGGGCACGATAAAATGGCCTAGAAACTCCCCTAAAAATGGCACAATCACTTTTTTTCACACATTTGATCCCACAAAAAATTTATTTGGTTTTCTAATACATTATCTAGTACATTCAAGGCCGCAAATAACACAGTAATATATATATGGCTTATAAAACTTTCTCTCTTTATTAGCAAATATAAAAGACAGCAAACTGACACCACACATGAAACAACCTGACTAACGCGTTTCGGGCTTGCACGATACTAACTTTGTTTAATTTTTTAAATTGTTTTTATTTGTAAAATTTGGAGAACGGAGTGTTTTAAGCTTTTTTTTTTTTTTTTACTTTTGCTTGAACTATTCTGCAATACACTATTCAAGGAGGGTGTAATAGGGTCAGTGTGATGGAAAGGTGTGATGGAAAACCTGGAGGTCTTCATTAGGCTCCATGACTGACAGTTGTGAATTGAGGGGAAGCTGACCAGGAGATGGAAAGGGACATCATACAACTTGATAAATGCCTGAATCAGAGTTGTCTATGATCCTAGACGTTGAAGGCAGGTGCTGGCTGAAACTCATGAGCCTGCTCCATACATCCTTGCACCCCCTTTCTGATAGGCATGGGGTGGAAACCTAGGAGGTTTCCTACCTCCACCTATTCAATATCCCAGCAGTGGGTCCGTAAATGTTTCAGCTATATAAATCATACAGCTATGTTGATAAAAAAAAAATTAAAACGTTTTGGCTTTTAAGAGGCAGGTATACAAGAACTAAGGTCCAAAAATCATCACAAAAAATCCCAGTGGAAGGAAGAATGCAAGAAAAGTAAAGAATGTACACGTCTTTTTCATGTCTGGCATTGCAGTTCAGTTCCATTAAAGTAAATAGAATTGAGCTGCAGTACCACACACAACATCTGTGTGCACCAGCGCCTGCAGACCAGCACTTGCAATAATCCTTAAATTCTGGCACACATGGTCAGCAGTGTTTAATGATTCAAGGAAAAGCAAAGTTACTGTGGCTCTCAGTTGTCTTTAAATTTCATCCTTTCTTCCATCAGATTAAAATATGAAGCCTTGTGGATACATACAAGGGGAACACACTTTCTCTTGGTCCTTTTCCACACCTGATTTATAGAATCAGTAAAATTAAAATGTGTTACTTCTAAATATCCATTGTGGTTCCCTTTGGAGTAAAAATGTATGTTCATCAATAGGGTAAGGAAATTTCATTACCCTTTCAATTCCCGCATTAGAAAGCATCCTCTATTCCCCTTTGTAGACCTCTTATAAATCCTGTATAACCTCTGGGCAGAAATATTCATCTCATCAATAACATATATGATAGCTCTGATGTCCTAGACCATCTGTTCCTGGAAGATTTCTAGAGGGCAACCAGATTGAAGAGGTGAATTAAGTTTAGGTTTAAATCTCCTCACTGCCAATGAAAACACCCCATCAAACTTTTTCCCCTTCCACAGTTTATTACTAAAAATACATTATACTTATCACTAATCCTTAACCGCATTAAATGCAATATCACTGCTGAATAAAAAAAGAGTTAAAACTTAATTTTTACTAAATATCCATAAAAGTCACAGCAGGTATTACATCAAACAAACACTTAAAAATGTACCAACTTGCTCTACCATACTCCAGATATTGATAAGAGGCAAGATTCTGACAGTACTCTCATACACTACTTACAAAAAGGTAGGGATTGTCACGTAGGTCCGGAATGTGGTTTTCTCTGCCTAAGCTCAATTCAGATAAAATCTCCGCATTGGAGGCCCCCTTTTCAGCAGCTGAATTGCACCAAGGAAAAGTCCAGGCCCTGATGGTTTCACGGTCAAATTTTATAAAATACTCAAAGAGGAATTGTCGATTCCCCTGTTAAACTCCTTCAATTCGGTCTCACCTCTCCAACCATTCCCTCCCTCCTTTTTACAAGCACATATTACAGTAATCCCCAAGCCAGGAAAGGTCCCACTCCTCTGTCAGAGTTACAGACCCATATCATTACTAAACACAGATACTAAATTATATGCAAAGCTTATTGCTACCAGGCTCAATACAGGACTTTTAGAGGTAATACATTCAGATCAGGTTGGCTTTGTGCCTAGGAGAGAAGCACGTGATAACACATTAAGAATGTTTTCTCTCAATCACCAGGCGTAACAATCCCATACTCCTCTCATGCTTTTGTCCTTGGATGCAGAGAAAGCATTTGACAGGGTGGGATGGAATTTTCTGGAGTCTGCCTTGATCGGTGTTGGACTTGGGCCGACATAATGCAGAGAATTTTTGCCTTTTACAACCATCCATTTGCACAAATTAGAATTAATGGCATATTGTCCAAACCCTTTCAGATACGCAACGGAACACGCCAAGGCTGCCCACTGTCGCCTATGCTCTATGTGGTTGCTATGGAATATTTAATACAGTCCATTAGGGCTGATCAGGATGTCAAGGGAATTCTAATTGGTAAAGAATAACAAAATTGTGCGTCATTTATTCACGACCTTTTCTTGTATATCACGCACCCCGAGACATCGTTACTGGCTTTGATGGACCTCTTAGATAAATGTAGCTTCTTAAGCAACTTTAAGGTAAACCTCTCTAAAAGTGTTGCCTTAAACATTGCTCTCGATTTTGAACTAGCAAATTCTTTGAAAGACAGATTCCCCTTTAAATGGGTGAAGGATTCATTTACATACCTAGGAATCCAAAGTCCAGCAAAATGTGAGCTGATCTTTGCATTGAACTTGGAGGTTTTATTTCACACTATTAAAACAGTGGGATAAGAAACTTTTCTTGGATAGGGAGGATTAATATCCTAAAAATGAATATTTTACCCAGACTCATACTTATTTCAATGTATTCCAATTAAACTACCTATCTCTTTCTTCCGAGACATTAACAATTGTTTCAGGAAGTTTGTCTGGGCTAATAGGAGACCGAGAGTTTCTAAGGACATTTTAATTAGGAAAAAGGAAGAGGGACTTGAAATATTGCCTGCCAGACTTGAAATATTACTATATAGCAGCAAATGGTGCCAGAGTTCTGGACTGGTTCCATGCTAAATGCACAAAGCAATGGAAACAAATTGAGGAGCAGATATATGGTGGTCCTCTATCATCGCTGTCTTGGATGGCTCCACAACAATGTCTCTTGTGTGGCCTCCATTCCTTCCTCATACGGAATATTTGTAAACAGGGATTTGATATCAAGTGTACACATATAGGTGACATAACTATAGCCTAGGTGTTCTAAATACCACAAACATTGGCCTGTGTCCTGCTAACGGAACACATCTCTTTTTACTGCTTTCTGTAAAAAGCATATCAACGTACGCCGCAAGATATGTAAGTCTGGTAACTGGTTACATACATTTTTGTTTGCTAAAAGTATAGATTGCAATAACATCTTTCATAGGACTAGTCAACATGCCCCACAAACATTTAGAGGTATCCCTAAAAGTCAATTTGTACGTGCTCAACATATTTGCTCAGATGACAAACCTATTATGAGCATATAAAAAAAAACTGGTTAATAAGTTTTCTGTATGTGGGTATGATCAGGGGTATTTAGAAAAAATGGAGATGGAAATAATGCAAAAGAAAGAACACAAGTCCTTATACCTAAGAAAAACATCAAACAGAAAAAAATCCTCTATAGTTACATAGTTTATAAGGACAAAAAAAGACAGACATCCATCAAGTTCAGCCTATTGTGCTACAGTGTTGATCCAGAGGAAGGCAAAAACCCCAACGAGGTAGAAGCCAATTGTCCTCATTTTAGGGGAAAAAATTCCTTCCCGACTCCAATCTGGCAATCAGAATAAATCCCTGGATCAACGTCCCTTCTAATCTTAATCTTATTTATCTTTCTGGGTATGCATCCACCCATCCTTTTATTTTTTTTGTTGCGCCCTTTAACTTTCCTACAAGCTTTTTGTGAACTGGTCCCAAAACTAACACAAAATTTCTTGTGTATGACCAGTGACTTTATAATGGGAGAAAACCTTCAAACGTTGTACTAAACTCTTAAAATGGCTTTTGGCTTGCTGGCAAAACGTTTGGCTCAACAGGTTTGTGACCCCTTTTCCCTACTCATCATTTATTTAACAACCTGGACTTCCAAAAAGGGAAAACCCCGGGGAAATTTTTAAGAGGCACAAAGGGTTTTAAAACTATTAGACAATTTAACGCCCTACAACAAAAAACCATACCCCTCGTTCCTAAAAAAAAAATCTGGCACAAAGAAATCCCTGATCAACTCCCATTTATCTAATCTTATCATATCTTTTGGTAATCAGTCCACCAGTCCTTTTATTATTTGTTGCGCCTGATGAACCTGTTCCTACATGTTGTTTTCGTGAACTGTGCCCAAAACTACACACACATTCCTGTGTGTCTGACCAGTCTGTATAATGGTAAATACCGTCTTATCGTGTATATCTATGACACTTTTAATACACCCCAAGATTCTGTTTGTCTTGGCAGCTTCTGCCTGACAATGGCTGCTACAGTTAGGTTTACTGTCCTCCAGGATTTCCAAGTCCTTCTCCATGTCACTTTTTCCCAGGGTTTTTCCATTTAAAGGGAATATGTCGCCAATTTGTTTTTTTTACTTATTAAATCAAGACCCTGATCCAAATGCTTTTCCTCTCGGTTGTTTTTATTTCCTGATTGTAGATTTCTCTATTCGGCCATCTATATATGATTGTGGGGAAGACATTCTTGCTTGCACAGCTTTAACAGCAGTCAGAGAGATACTTTACAGCAGCTTCATGCCATAGGATTCTTAAGACATTTCTGTCCCTTTAGACGTCTATAGGATAGTTTTTCACTGTGAAGGGAGGGGAAGGGGGAGCTGTGACATCTCCTCTTGTGACTGGTGGATTCTGTGTTATCTGTACACATTGGTGTCTCCTTTCAGCTGACCCTGCATTACTGATAATGATCACACTGCTGAAAAGCTCTCTAAACAGAGCAGGAAGTGTCAGACGATTATTAGGCTTAGTTGCCAAAGTGAAAACTACAGGCCTTAAGAATTATTAAAAAAATATTGAAAGTGATCTGGAAAATAAAAAAAAACATAACCAAAAATTCCTACAAAATGTGTTTAACATAAAAATGTGAGTTAAACAATAAGTAATTTTTTGATGACATATTCCCTTTAACAAGTAATCATGGAATGGATTTTTCCTTCCCATGTGCATAACCTTGCATTTATCTATGTTAAACCTCATCTGCTACTTCTCTGCCCAGGCCTCCAACTTCTCCAGATCCCTTGGTAATAAAACATTGTCTTCTATTGTGTTGATTAATTTACAGAGCTTAGTATCATCTGCAAAGATTGATAGTCTACTGTGCAATCCATGTGTAATACCATTAATAAATATATATAAAAAAAATAGGGCTCAATATTGACCCCTGTGGTACCCCACTGATAACAGAGATCCAGTCTGAGTATGTACCATTAATCACCACCCTTTGTTTTCTATCACTCAGTTAGTTACTTACCCAGCTCACTAAGAAAAATTGTAAAACACTAAGAATCATTAAACAGCTCACAGAATCATTAAACAGGCTCATAGCCTCATCATCATCCCTTGGCCCTGTTAATGGTTGCTACTATCCATTAATTCCATGCATCTTGGAATTTGGTACTGATTTGTCATTAAACTGTTGGCCCTGATGAACCAATGAGTGGGGAAATGCTTCAGGACTATTGATCAACTATTACCATCTGGGACTAAAGATCTATTATTTGCCATCTGGGATTAGAGATCTATCATTTCTTTTGACTGTGGTGTGGTGGTCTATTGTAGGGTGAGCCATCGAGAGGTGGAGTCTTCCCTGTCGGGACGAGTGCTCCGCCTGAGATAGGATCATAATTAGGGGTGCACCATCAACTATGGTCCTATAGTTTCAACTACTTGGAATGCAGCAGGGATGTTATTCACATACGAGGACTACAGAACCGTAAATGTATCCTTTATATGTGGAATGTGATGAACAAAGGCTGTTTATCCATGCGGTATGGTGACTCTTTGTAGCTGAATGATACCCTGGTGTAGCTGATCATATTTATATTGGCTATCCTGTTGGCTTTGCCCTTTATACCTCACTTTATACATAGGGTAAAGCGTGTTACGCATTAAGATAGAGGTATAATTTACTCCATGTGGCAGATTGATGCTAAGTGGTCACTTGCTGCTAGGGATAAGCGATTATAATCGACAAAGTTTAAATCGGCACGATTTTTAGGCTGATCGGAAATTTCCGATCACGCGATATTTTAGGTGACAATCTGCAGATAATCTATTACTATGGCGCCATTCACCTGAGGTGAAATTGTACCTTCTATTTTGTGCATCCCAGATTTTTTTCAAAGAGCCACTTTGTACTTAAATTTGGATACAGAAATTTTCTAGTAGCTGTTGGTGTATTTAATTGGTGCAAAAAACACCTTTTCTTATCCGTATAACTTTTAAATAGCTATATTTCCCTTTGGTGCAGCCCTTTTTGTTCAAAGACCCCACCTTGTACTTAAATTTGGATACAAAAATTTTTCTAGAAAACTGTTGGTGTATTGCCTTATTCCCAAAAACCACCTTTTGTTATCCATATAACTTTTAAATACTGTGTTGCACTTGGTGCGGCCCCAGTTTTGTTCAAAGAGCCACCTTGTACTTAAATTTGGATACAAAAAATTTATAAAACTTTTGGTGTATTTCATTGGTGCAAAAACCACCTTTTCTTATCTGTATAACTTTTAAATAGCTGTATTGCATTTTTGGTGCACCCCAGTTTTGTTCAAAGAGCACCTTGAAACTTAAATTTGGATATAGAAATTTTCTAGTTTTCGTTCTCGGTGTCATTACTGCAAAAACGCAATTTCTCATCCGTGTAAGTTTTTGAATAGTTTTATTGTGCTCGGTGAATCTCAGTTTGGCGCAGATAGCGCACTTGTTTTATAGTTTGTTTGAAAACTAAAAATTTCCCTAGTCCTACTGGGCAGCTGTACATCCCTGGGACTGAAGGAAGAACACTGTTGATTTTGTCTTACGGTTCTTCCACCAGACCGCATTTCACAGGTATTCGATAGAAACAATTCTGTTTCTAACCCTATTTTGGCGTAGGAAATTAGAGGGATTTAAGAATAGCTGTGATTTGCCGTCTTTCAATAAGAGACTGTCAAAATCTCTTCCATACCTTTTTACATTTTTATCTTTCTGAACATGGAGCGAACTTCAGGTGGTAAGCTAGCAAAGAGGGGTGTAGGACATGGAGGTAGAGGTACGAGAGAAGGTGCTCCTTCCAGTGCTGGCGACAACACGCAAGCCAGCGGATCGTCGGTTGCAGGACCGTCAGGCCTGTCATCGCTGGGTCGGTGCCCTGTGAACCTCAGTAACGAACAGCCTCGCCAATCTGTTCTTCAGTGGTTAATGCAACCTGCATCCAGCAGTCCTACCTCCTCGTCCTCCCAGTCACGGCCACAAATGTCGTCATCATCATCGTCAGCATTCGTCCAACATGAAGCGAAGGCAGCCCAAATGTCAACTCGTGTACCCACCACTGTGGATAATCGATTTTCTGAAGACCTCTTTGATGACAAAAAGGCATTTCAAAAGATCGAAAGGCCAAAGAAGATGATTTTGTCTGCTTTGACGTCCAATCGCTGATACCATCAGAGGAGGAGAAGGAAGCCGGTCAGTCGCCACAAATCCCGAGTGGTCGGCAACGCCTTGCAGTGCCTGTTGCTTGTAGCCTGCAGCTCCAGGATGTAGAATGTCAGGACGAGGAAGTCACCTTTGCTGCTGATGATGATTATGACATTGCAGATCCAGCGTGGTCTGTTCAGCAGAATTTGCTTGCGAGCGCTTCATCCCTGGACGAGGAGGAAGACGATGGGGTAGTGTCAGTACGGGTCCCGCCTCAAAAAGGTAGAGGACGGTCGTACAAGTCCGCTGAGATTATTCCGCCAGCCATGATCAGCGGAAACATCACTCCTCGCTTATCACCGTCAAAAAGGTCCAGGACCTCTCAAGCCTGGTCCTTTTTCGAGCAAGTCTCTGATTCACCCAGCGATGTCATATGCCGCCTTTGCCATAAACGCATCAGTAGATGCAAGAATCTTAGGTGTTTATCCACCACCAACATGTCTAGTCACATGTAGCGAATGCATGAGTTGAAATGGCCACACCCAGCCCGGGCTTCAAACCACTGTCACACCCTCTGTCTTTGCCTCCTCCTCCTCCTCCGCCACTACCAAGCGTTCCTCAGCTGCCCATGTCTCTCAGAGTCATGAGCAAGGATCAGCCTCCACTTCAGCCTCCACCCCTCCCCCCGAGTACCACCAGCACCACCAGAGACCCATCCTAAACCCCCTTCCCTTCCCCCAGTTTGACCTGCACGCCGTAAAAGCGGCCAGTAAAGCAGCCAGCCTTCTGTCTTCCAGGGTTTGGGAACAGAAGAAACACTTCAACCCAAACCCTCCCAAAGCCAAAAGCCTGAATGTCCCGGCATTGCCAGGCTTTTGGGCCCTTGGGAAAAGTTGCCTTTTTCCGTCTGGTGGACACAGATGGGTTCTGCCACGTCATGGCCCTTGCCTGCCCCCTATACCAGATGCCAAGCAGGCCTTTCTTTTCTTCGGGCACTTTTTAATCTGTGGGTCATGCAGGTTTGAGGGTAATGCTGCGGTCTAGGACAGGCATAGTCAATATCCAGTTTAACTAAAACGGTGGTTCAAAGAATCCTTTTTTCAGGCACATTTTAATCTGTGGGTCATACAGGCTTAAGGGTCATGCTGCGGTCCAGGACAGGCATAGTCAATGTCCTTTTAAACTAAAATGGTGGTTCAAAGACTCCTTTTTCCGGCACTTTTTTAATCTGTGGGTCATGTAGATTTAAGGGTCATGCGGCGGTCCAGGACAGGCATAGTCAATGTCCTGTTCAATTAAAAAGGTTTGGTTTTAAAGACTCCTTTTTACCCGTTACTTTTTAATCTGTGGGTCAGACAGGTTTAAGGTCATGCTGCGTTCCAGGACAGGGATAGTCAATTCCATTTTAACGAACATGATGGTTCAAATAATACGCCTTCCCGGCACTTTTTAATTTGTGGTCATGCAGGTTTAAGGGTCATGATGTGGTACAGGACAGGGATAGTGAATTGTCTGTCTGTTTTTTTCTGTGACTCTTGTTGCCTAATTGTCTTGCCTAAGATGTAGCACATATCCATTTTACTTTTTGTGGATGTGGGAAATTTCCACTTCTCCACCCCTGTTTGGGTGTAAGAATGAAGGTGTTGTTCCTCTCCCATAGACTTAGTTTTTCAATTTGGGGATAATCTGTTATCGACTATCGGATAGGGGCAGATAATGCCCGATATCGAGACATCGAAAAGAAATTTAAAGATAGTTGACACAATCATTATCAAATAATTGCTGCATACAGGTTTTTTTAATGCATATCAAAATAAAGATTAGTCATTTTACCTACAACAGAGGTTAAACTTACTGGCCTATAGTTTCTAGGATCAATGTTTGACTCCCATTTGAATATTTGAATAACTGTTTAAAAGGTTTGCTTTCTCCTCATTACCCTCTACAATACCTCCCTCACTGCAGTGACTGCAGTGACTCTGTTTGAGTAGCTTAAATGCTTTCTTTTTGTTACTTACCGCTTCCTTAACATTTTTGTTGATCCACATTAGTTTTTTCCTGTTTCTAATAATTTTGTTTCCATAAGGTATGTACCTCACAGTAGGTGCTTAAGATGTTCTTAAAGATCCCCTGTTTATTATTCTGTTATTCTTGAAGACCTCTTCCCAGTCAAAGTGGTTTCTGGCCTCTCTAAGCAGATTAAAATTAACCTTCCTGAAATTCAGTGTTTTTTGTGGCTCCTGGACAAAATACTGAAGGATAAATGGAAATTTATTATACTGTGGTCACTATTTCCTAGTTGCCCCCATTCTGAACCTTTGTTACTCTGTCAAGTCTGTTAGTCAATATTAAGTCCAGTAGGTGGTTTCCTCTAGTCGGCTTCTGCACCACTTGGGAAAGGTTTAGTCTTTAGTTATTGACAAAAACCTGTTTCCTTTATGAGAGCTATAGGTTTCAGTTTCCCAACTTATGTCTGGGTAGTTAAAGTCGCTCATAATAACAACCTCATTTTGATTAGCCGCATCATCTATTTGCCTGAGGAGAACATCTTCCATGGGTTCTGTTATATTTGGTGGCCTGTAGCAGACCTCTAGTAGAATTTTATTATTGTTATTACCTCCATGTTTTTCTACCCATAATGATTCACATGTTCATTTCCTGTATCTATATCTTCCCTCAGTGTTGGCTTCAGAGAGGATTTTACATAAAGACATGCCCCTCGCCCTTCTGTTTTTACGATATCTTCTAAATAAACTATAATCCTGTAAGTTAACCGCCCGGTCATAGCTCTTGTCCAGCCATGTCTCAGTTATCCACACTATGCAAGATTTTTCAACAGTGATAAGTCATTTTGTTGGTGAGACTCCTGGCATTAGTCTGCATACAATTTAGAGGTTTATTGGTTTTCAATCTTTTAACCCTGTCCTTATTAACTGTCCTCTATATTAGTACCTATGATCAACATTGTGCTTTGGTAAAAGCAGCCATCAAAAAGAATTGGCAAATATTGCCCAGTGATCCTAACTATGGTATTCTATTCAGGAATGACCTGCAGTTTGTATATAGAAAGGGGCGTAGGTAATACTTTGGTATCATCTGATATTAGAACTTGTCCAAAGACAGGAGATGCTAGCTACAATAAAAAATGGCACCTATCCTTGTTTAGGGTGCCAGAATTGCCATTCTATAGCTAAGGATCCTGTCATTACCCAACCAAAGGCTTCAAAATAATGCTAAAAGGCTTTTATACTAGTAATACCAAAAAATGTAGTCTTTTGAAATGCCTAGTTGGGTGGGCTACATTGGTCAAACCACCTGTATTATAAAAAAAATTTGGATTAAAGAACATAGATTGACAGTATGCATGCATAAAAAGAAAGAAGAGGATAGTGATGGTATTGAACCCGCAGACCTGCCAAAAACAAAACATGGAAAAAGCACTGTTGTACAACACTTCTCTGATGCATGCCACGGGGTATCCGAGCTCCGTAGGTGTGTGTTAGAAGAAGTGCAGGGTGCAGAAGGTAATTCATTGGAGACAAGGCTACTCTGCAGAGAGGCAGCCTGGTTCTTTAATCTGAGTGCACATGCCCCTTTGGGCTTAAATGACGCGTTTAGTGGTGCTGATACACTTGTGCTTTTAATTGTTCTGATTCACTAGTTGTTGTTTGTAACCATTTTAAAAACATTACTTGTCTTTCTACTGGTAGATAATAGCCTATATAAGCACTGCAGTGCTCACCCTGCACATGCCTGACAAAGAGGATGGACCAGTCTCTGAAACGTTGCATACAGGTGTGTGCTTAGCTCCCTGTCAGCCAGTCATTCCTAAAGGGCTTTCTCTGCTACCTACTCAGGATCTACTATTTGGTATTTTAACTCATGTTAGACTCAAGCTGGCACAGTGAGATGGACTAATTATGCGCAAGTACCCTGAATAATTGTATTCATGTCTATAAATAAATTGTAATATTAATTTAACAAAAATGTATCTGCACTTGTGAATATGATGTTTTGATGGGGGAGTGTGAGGAGGATCTCCCAGTGCAGAGAACTCACTGGTTGCCATAGTACAAAAAATAAAGGATTCCCTGCTGCTAAACATATGTATTGAAGTGTACTGTTATTAGGATTAAGGGGTTTGTAAAATTGGAAATAATATTTTTTTTTTTTTTATAAACAGTGGTCCTGTTTCTGAGAACAAAAAAAATACAAATGTTATTATCTCATACAACCTATTTAGGTATTGTTATGAATGGGAATAAAGGTTCTATATATGTGTGATCCTTTGTGTCTCCATTTTAATGTATTAGTTAGTATATACCTCACATACCTATGTAATACAGCATGTAAAGCTGTCTGTATATCTCTTGTCGCTAATATGTTAACAAAATGGCCGCCTGTAGTAGTTCGTAGAGATAGTCATGTAATCCAAGATGGCACTTATTCTGAAGTTACACCCTGTGTTTAGACATTCCTGAGCTGTGAGGAGGGGTCTGTAGATAAGGACGTGCCAATAGACCCTCACAGCCAGGTCCATGTGATGCTTCTTATCTATTAATTTGCAAAGGTATAAAAAAGCTGCCATTTTGTGAATAAAGCAGAAAGCATTTTCACAGCAACAAGGCATGTTGTGAGGTTCTTTCTTGGTGCACCCTTTGTTATTATAAAGCTAATTTGGACCCCCACAAGGACAGAATAGCCCCTTTGAGGCTACTTCCGTTTCAGATATCACCTTGTAACGTGGGGCATGGGCTTTGATCTGATTTATTAACCGAAAACTGAACTGGTGCAGCTTCTACTGGCAGACGCAGACGAGGTATAAGGCATCGTCACTTTTCTGAAAATCTGTCTGGGGTAAGTAAAGTTTACACTTTGCTTGTCCAGAGCAGATTGTTTGTCTAGTGGGTGCTGTAGTATGTTCATCGGTTAATTGTTAGGTCACGCTGACGGGCAAACGAGTCGGCCCATGCTATTGAACCTATACCTGTCAAATTAACTCCTTGTGGGGTATTTTTCTGTTTATGTGTATTGAATGTTTTGAAACTGATTGAAGGCAGAGTTGGGAAAGCAAGGTGTTTAAGTCAGCTGGAACACCAGAGTGGAAAGCCCTAGAGGCGCTCGGTGATTTATGAGAATTTCCCCTGGGAAGATAATGGGGGATTTCTGAGTCTCTTTGCGGTGCAGTGAGAGACTGGTCAGCTGGCTTGGGAAAAAAAATAAATAAATATATTAATCTTGTGATTAAATTGAGAATTCATTTGATGGTGGAATCATGAATTCAAGCTTTTCATTGGTGTAGAGGAAGGCTGGAGACAGCTTGCCTGAAGTTGGTTTCTATAACATTCGATACGAGGTTTGTCTTGTCTATGTCCTGCAGATGTAAACAGATGATTGTAGAAACAAAGAAGTTACACAGTTTTGGTATGTGAGTTTAGGTTGGTGCACAGCGCCATCTGCTGGTTTTAGAGGGAACTAAGAACGTTAGATCTGAGTCTCATTGTTGATAGGAAGAAGTAAGTGCAGCCATGGGTCAGAGAGTAAGTGAAGGATTTGATGAAAGTGGCTTAGACGGCTCCAGCCTGAATATTGGAGAAGTGAAGTAGACTGAAGGATTTGCAAGCAGCTGAAGCGTGATTTAAGACCTCAGAAAGCATTTGAGATAAAAATTATGGAAATGTCTGAGGGTTGATACAGAAGGAAGGTAGATTGAAGGATTTTGGAATGTTTTTTGATGGCTGAATCCTGGTACAGTGTAACTATATGGATTCATAAAGAAGGGTTGGCCCGGGGGGTGAAAGCTGCCTATGTGTATCATCCCCCAGAGAAGTTTCTGAAACAAAGGAGACAAAGGAAAATGTGAATACTGTGCCGACACCCTGTAATGGCAAAACTGCTGCAACAATAGGAAACCACGCCCCAGAAACAGCCCACCTGTGTCACAAGTCACCTTGCCCCCTGTAACCCTGGGGACCCTCTGCTCCAGCCCTGCCCAGTACACCCAGACTACCTGAACCTTTAGTGCCATTGCCCGCCCCTCCCATGTCACTTCCTACTCCAGCCCCCAACTACTGCTCCCATTAGAATATAACATCCTCTTCCATCTGGGTTAATGCTCGCCCCTTCCGGGGTCACCACTTCCGCTTCCGGGACCAAGATGGTGGCACATAGCACTGTATGTCCAATTATTAGATACTGGGGATATATGGCGATCAGACCCAGCCAGCCCTACAGTGGAGAACCTCATGGTACTGGGAGAAGAAGATACAGTGGGAGCATGCTCTAACAGCATGGGGAAAGACATGGGGGGAAGGAAGAACGAGCGAATGACTCATACAACAGTAAAGGGCAAAATAATCGCTTGCTGCTGCGGGGGCACACCAGCTTGGCCCATTGCACTGCCCACCCTGGGAAGCGCACTGGAGGAGTAGTCAGCTTACTAGTGGAGATAGCTCAGGAATTGACTACGGCAGACCCCCTGATCTCACAGGCCTCACTGCCAGGGGAGGGGGAGCGAAGACCCGAACATATCATGTTACATTTCCACCAAGTCAAGCGTCTGTCTTAATGGGTGAATTACCAGACCCTGAGAAACAACCTATGCCCTATTACAGGAAGATAGTCCAGGTCTGCAAAAATTACACAGCCACTTAGAAAGATTTATGGTCCTTGTCAGAAGTTAAAGCAGGGGATTCAGATGGGCCTATTGTGTCCCAATCCCTCATCAAGCTGTCAGATATGGATGAGATCACTGCTGTCTCCAGAGTGTAATGTTGTGAACAGCTGACGCTGAATGACATCAACCAAGATTAGAAGGAATACCATGCACGGATGTCGCAGATGTTCTCTGCTCTGGGATTCTCCTCTGAGAAACCACAAGCTCAGATGCTGACCAGGACCGAACGGATGGCCTGGACTCTATGAAGAAGCAGCTGTGGAGGGTCTGGCCAGGAAGAGATGTGGTGCTTCTAGTTGCAAAAGGCATCGAGAATAATCGCCTGCGGATATTGGGATCAAGGCCTGCTCCTGTGATGGTGGCCGACGTATGTGAGGACCCTGGAGCCTACAAGCCAAGACCACCGCTTACTTGCTTGCACTGCAACAGAGCAGGACACTGCACCCCCCCCCCCCCCGCCCCCGCAAAAAAAAAAAAAACAAGAAGAGGAGGACACCATAAGCCCAGATACTCAAACCCTGCTGCTGATGTCTGTCCTATTCCTGAAGCCCAGCATCCATAGGACAGGGATATCCACTCTCGTGCAAATTCTGGTATGAGGCAGTGAAGACAAACCCCTCCACCTTTATAAAAAATGCTTAGAAAAACCTTCCAGAAGCTGAAGACAAACTATTGCCATGCTCCTGCACTAGGCATGCCGGACCCATCAAAGACCTTCAAGCTCTTTGTATCGGAAAGGAAAGTACAATGCCCTGGGAGTTTCTAGCACAGGCCCATGCAGGCTGAAACAGACCATTGGGTACTACTCGCAAGGGTGGACCCAGCTGAAAGGGGAGGACCTTTCAGTTTACACAGCTGTATTGCAGCCCAAGTGCTGCTGGATAAAAACAGCGGGTATCGTAGTCGCACACTCCCTCATCCTTCTGGCTCCATGTGACATCTCCGCCTGTCTCAACCGCAACATCTCTCAGCAGCACAGCATCTCAGGCTTCAGTGTTCTCTCCTCCTGCCAGATAAAGTCAATCTTCTGCCTGTTGTGTTCTTTATCTAGCCACCTAACTTTCCCTTCCTCAAGGGGGGAATGAGGACGAAGAGGAATCGGAAGAATCCAGTGCACATGAAGAGAGCCATGATTGCTTAGAAAACATGAAGATGGAGACCTTTCATTTGCCCTAGACTCCGCTAGACAACCCGGATATGGTTCTTTTTGTGGATGGATCCAGATTTGCAGACAGTGCAGGACGATTTCACACGAGATATGCCGTGACCACATCACATGCAGTGTTGGAAGCAAGAAGTCTGCCATTGCATAAGCAGCCCAAGAAGACGGCAGCATAACGTTTGGCAGAGGCAAAACGGCCAAGATATATACGACTCAAGATCCGCTTTTGGGGTCGCCCATGACTTTAGAGCTATTTGGAAGGCACGAGGATTTCTCACAGCTGCGGGAACCCCAGTGAAACATGGACAAGCCATTCAGGTCCTGATGGATGCACTGCTGCTGCCACGGACAGTGGCTATACTGAAAATCAAAGGGACATTTGGAAGCTGAATACATAAGACGAAACCACTTGGCTGACCAAGCAGCCAAACAGGCCGCAGAAGGTGAGAAAGGGGAAGGAAGTCAGCTGTCAGTGGTGCAGGAGGAAAACTTGCACCCAACCTGCAAGGAGATTGCTGGCCTAGACGCAGGAACAAGCTCCGCTGGTAAAAAAGGAAGCTGGAAAAAAATGGGAGCCAAGAAGAACGAAGTAGTCGGTCTATATGGAGTAGGGAGGCGACCCTGTTTGCCACCGGCGCTATACCCAGCTGTAGTGCAATAGACACATGGAACAGGATTCTGAAAGCACGGATGCTTAAAGCAGCAAGAGAAACCGGCATGCCCTGGCCAGACAGCCTGCCCATAGCTTGGTTAGAGTCAGGCACACACCCCGGGGATAGGTAGCCCTCTTGCACTATGAGATCCTGTTAGGCAGTGCCCCAAGGCTAGGTGCATATTTCCCTCAGCAGTTGTAGCTACAAAATGATGCTATGACCTCGTATGTGACTGCAGTGGTTAAAGAGTTGTCACTAATGCCTTCTTGAGTTTTCTCTTCCATTCCAGATACAGACTCAGATGTTGTTGCTCATAAGCTACAGCCTGGAGACTTTGGGGCTACGTGAAGAAGTTTGTGTGTAAAACCCTAGAGCCAAGGTTTGAGGGGCCGTACCAAGTCCTGCTGACCATGACCACATCTGTCAAGGTGGCAGGAAATCCCAACTGGATCCAAGCTTCACACTGCAAGATCGCTCCAGCCCCCGGAGATGAAGCAGACGGTGCTCTTACTGATGTTAAGTAGTTATGTAGCTTTAACTCTTGGTCAGAAACCCAGGCATATATTTGTGTGTGACTGATGAGTACTGGGGGCCCTCTTGCCATTACTGGGGTGCTGTGGGTTGGAACACAGGGAAGGACTGGGGGTATAGACCACAGACTGCCTTAAAGAGGAAAGACAAACAGGAGAAACCCCTACTTACTAGAATAAGGTTGACAAAGACTGGAACCTGTCGAGAACATGGAAGACTAGGAGAAAGCATGCCCCTAATGCTAGCTATTGAAAATTCTCAGGAGACTGATGGCGGAATATATGTCCTGGGAGCCTATATAAGGGGGTGGAAGGAGAAGAAAAGCCTCCCCAATGGGCAGCTTTGACCCCCATGTGTATATTGATGCTATAGGAGTCCCAAGCGGGGTCCCTGATGAGTATAACGCAACGGACCAAGTGGCCACTGTGTTTGAATCTCTGCTACTGATAATCACTGTCTTCCCAGGCAATTACACCTGCTATACCAGTAGAATGGGAATGAAAGATTTTGATTTCACATAAGAGGTATAAAAGACCATAGCATATAGAGTATATGAAGTATGTATTTAGTAGTAAGATCTGCATGTCATTATTATATCAATTTAAAGAAAGTGCTATGGATGTTATATGATGTTCTGGCTGAATTACTTATTTTTAGTGTTGAGCGATTACGCTGACCATCGACATCGGTCGATGGTCGATAGTCGACCATCATCGACAAGATAGTCGATAGTGGGTGGTCGATTATGAGCGATGACCATTAAAGTCTATGGGAGAGCAACAACACCTTCATTCTTACAACCCCAAACAGGGGTGGAGAAGCTGGAATTAACATCCACAACATCAAATGGATACGTGCTACATCTAGGCAACACACTGAGGTTATAAAAGCCACAGAAAAAAAAATCACACAACATTCACTATCCCTGTCTTGTACCACAGCATTACCCTTAAACCTGCATCACTCACAAATTAAAAAGTGCCAGAAGGCAGTATGATTTGAACCATCATCTTACTTGAACTGGACATTGAATATCCCTGTCCTGGAACGCAGCATGAGCCCCAAACCTGCATGAACTCCCAGATTTAAAAGTGCCGGAAAAAGGAGTCTTTCAACCACCATTTTATTTTAACTGGACATTGACTATACATGTCCTTGGCCACAGCATGAGCCCAAACCTGCATGACCCCCAGATTCAAAAGTGCCGGGGAAAAGGAGTCTTTTCAACCACCATTTTAGTTTCACTTTGGGCATTTGACTATACCTGTCCTGGCCACAGCATGAGCCCCAAACCTGCATGACCCCCAATTAAAAAGTGCCGGAAAAATGAGTCTTTCACCACCAATTTAGTTTCACTGACATTTTACTATACCTGTCCGGGGACACAGCATGAGCCCCAAACCTGAATCACCCCAGATTAAAAAGTGCCGGAAAAAGGAGTCTTTCAACCACCATTTTAGTTTCACTGGACACTAACTATACCTGTCCTGGGGCCCCAGCATGAGCCCCAAACCTGCATGAACCCCAGATTAAAAAGTGCCGGAAAAAGGAGTCTTTCAACCACCATTTCAGTTTCACTGGACATTGACTATACCTGTCCTGGGCCACAGCATGAGCCCCAACCTGCATGACCCCCAGATTAAAAAGTGCCGGAAAAAGGAGTCTTCAACAACCATTTTAGTTTCCTGGACATTGACTATACCTGTCCTGGGCCACAGCATGAGCCCCAAACCTGCATGGACCCCAGATTAAAAAGTGTCGGAAAAAGGAGTCTTTCAACCACCATTTTAGTTTCACTGGACATTGACTATACCTGTCCTGGGGCCACAAACATGAAACCCCCAACCTGCATGACCCCCAGATTAAAAAGTGTCGGAAAAAGGAGTCTTTCAACCACCATTTTGTTTCACTGAACATTTACTATACCTGTCCTGGGCCACAGCAAAGAGCCCCAAACCTGCATGACCCCAGATTAAAAAGTGTCGAAAAAGGATCTTTCAACCACCATTTAGTTTTCACTGAACATTGACTATACCTGTCCTGGGCAACAGCATAAGCCCAAACCTGCATGACCCCAGATTAAAAAGTGCCGGAAAAAGGAGTCTTTCAAAACCCTCATTTTAGTTTCACTGGACATTGACTATACCTGGCCTTGGGGCCCCAGCATGAGCCCCAAAACCCGCATGACCCCAGATTAAAAAGTGCCGGAAAAAGGAGTCTTTCAACCACCATTTTAGTTTCACTGGACATTGACTATACCTGTCCTGGGCCCCAGCATGAGCCCCAAACCTGCATACCCCGGATTAAAATGCCGGAAAAGGAGTCTTTCAACCCACCATTTTAGTTGAACTGGACATTGACTAACATGTCCTGGCCCGCATATGACCATTAAACCTGTCTGACCCCCCCAAAATTAAAAAGTGCCGGAAAAGGAGTCTTTGAACCACCATTTTAGTTGAACTGGAAAAATTTAACTATATCTGTCCTGTACCGCAGAATGACCCTTAAACCTTCTGACCCACAGATTAAAAAGTGCCGGAAATAGGAGTCTTTCAACCCCCATTTTAGTTCACTGGACATATACTGTCCGTGTCGTGTGTAGCGCTTGCCCCTCCATTTGAGTGCGGACCAATTGAGCTTCACTTGGAAATACTGGTGGTTAAAGCTCCTGTTCCACCCAGGTGCCCTTTTTCTTGGCATTATTTTTCGTATTTTACTCAACGTGCTGGAGGAAATTGTCTCTGTACTTTGTTCTCTGTCCGTGCTCCATACTCCTGGTCCTCTGAATAACCTACATCTGGTTTAAGTTTTCCTGTAAACCCCCCTTGTACAATTTAGAGGAATTTTTTTACCAGCTATTTTGTACATGCAAGTTTTTAGTAGTTTAATTCTAGAAAACACATTTTTAAAAATAGGATGGAATCCCACCATGTCTTTGTTTCTCTTTTTTTCATTGTATTAAAAAGGTTGTCTCAATACAGGGGTTGATACTATGTTAAAGATCTTGCAAAAACAAGTCATTTTGCAATATGTGTCCATTAACAGTGTCCTACCTATTCCTGTTTCTGACAGCACCATAAACCCCTTGAGCCACTCTTGACAATTGTGAAGAACAAATGTCTGTTAGAGACAAAAAAAAATTATAATAGGACCTGTAGTATAGCTGCATTTCAAAGCAAAATGCCCCCCCAAAATTAAAAGCATGACCCTTGAGCCACTTTGGACAATTGTGGAGAACAAATGTATGTTAGAAACAACATTTTTTTATAGTAGGACCTGTAGTATTGCTGCATTTCAAAGCAGCATGACCCAAAAAATTATAAAAATGACTTCTCAGCCACTGTTAAAAATTGTGAGGGAGGAGAAATGCCACTTAGAAGCCACATTTCTTTTTCCAAAGGGACCATGATTATTGCGGGAAATCTCCCCAGCTACATGACCCCAAAAAATTAAAAATAAAAAATGACTTCTCAGCCACAAATAAAATTGTGAGGGAGAAAGTCATTTAAAAAGCCACATTTCTGTCCAAAGGACCATGATTATTGCGGGTATCTCCAGCAACATGACCCCAAAAATTATAAAATGACTTCTAAAGACGGCAATGACTTTTAAAAGACTAAAAGACGGCAAATACAGCTATTCTCAAATCCCTCAAATCAAAACAAAAATTTCTGGATTCAAATATAACTGCAAAGAAAATCTTCAACCAAAAGCTGGCCTGCGCCAAAGTGAAAAAACACGTATCTGAAATATATTCGGATAATACAAGGTAATTTTGAGCACCTATCAATTCACCTGTGGTGACTATAAAATTTGCTGTATTCAAATTTAAATGCAAAGTAGATCTATCAACAAAGCTGGCCCCGCGCCAAAGTGGAAAAAACACGTATCTGGGAAATGTATTCGGAAATAAAAAGTATTTTTGGCACCTATCAATTCACCTGTGGTGACTACAAAATTGCTGGATTCAAATTTAACTGCAAAGTAAAATCTTCAACAAAGCTGGCCTGCGCCAAAGTGAAAAAAACACGTATCTGATATGTTTTAGGTTAATTCAAGGTAATTTTTGGCACCTATCCCAAATTTACCTGTGGTGACTATAAAAATTTCTATATTCAAATTTAAGTGCAAGCTGCCTCAATGAACAAAGTTTTAGTGCGCCAAAGTCAAAAAACACGTATCTGTTATGTATTCGGGTAATACAAGATATTTTTGGCACCTTTCAATTCCACTGTGGTGACTATAAAATTGCTGGATTCAGATTAAGTGCAAGCCGCCTCAATGAACAAAGCTGTAGTGCGCCAAAGTAAAAAAAAACACGTATCTGTTATGATTCGTATAATACAAGATATTTTTGGCACCCTTCAATTCACCTGTGGTGACTATAAAATTGCTGGATTCAAATTTAAGTTTCAAGGTGGATTATCAAAAAAGGTGGAATGGCAAAATTGAAAATGAACACCTATCTGAAATGTATACTGATAATAAAAGTGGAGTTTTGCACCTAACAAAGAGACCTGCATTACTAGAAAAGATGTGTATCCTATAAGTTCAGGCTGCCCAATATCCAGGAAATATTTCAATAGAAAACTGTTAATAATAAAGCTATTGCAGTGCAATGTCTACACTAAGTCTTGGTGAACTTTATCCAGTATTCTTTATAGAGCTTGTCTGTGTTCGCCCGCGGGGCCCCCCTACCCTGCCCCCCATAACTTTACAGCGGTAGATGCTCCTTTAAAATTCTCTAACCTAACTACATAAAATCTTCCAATCTCTAATCTAACTAAATTGTAAGGATCACACTAATAGTAGAGGTTTTCTCTGTGAAGAAATAAAATAATTTTGCTGAGCTGTTTGGACACAACAAGCGCACTCCTTCTGCTCTGAGACGCTGAGAGACACTGAGGCTGAACAGAAACGCTGTTCATGTAAAACGAGGTCATGTGATTTTTCCAGCCAATCGCACCCATACACATCCCAGTCATGACTCGCATACACATCCCCCCTGCTCTATTCTGTAAGCTGAATTGCTGGCCGCCAAAAGGATAGGAAGCGCCGAAAATTTGGCGCGATCTTAATAGTTGATGCACAGATTTTAACCTAAGTTATCGCATGATCTAATAATTTCGATCAACATAAAAACTGTGCCGATTTCAACTTTGTCGATAATAATCGCTCAACACTACTTATTTTGTTTCAATATGAAAAGATTATTAATTCTGAAATTTCTTTTCATCAGAAATTAAGAATTTATTGATCACTGAGAAAGTAAAGCTAGTTACTTCAGTTCCCCAGATGACTTAAGTCAAGGCTACCACTGGCTTCACCTGCAGGACTGCGAGTCTACATCTTGCTGAGACAGTCCATGTGCAAGTCTGCATTGGGAAACAGAGTCTCCCGGAATAAAAGGGAACCGCCAGATAACACAGAGGTTTCAAGCCACAAACAGAGACTATCCAAAAATTGTATCTATTGTGGTAAACTCATGATTTCAAGCAGTTTTCGTTAGTGAATGGTTCGCCCTATCCCCTCGCCGCGGGGATAAATGTAGTTAAAGAATCCTGCGCGAAAGAAAGAAACATGCGAAAAATAAATAAATAAAATAAAGGAAAAGATGGGGGAAAGTATTGAGCCCAGCCCTCTGTGGAAAGCAGAGAGACTAAAGGAGTGGACACTGCAACACAGCTTTGTCCCGGGTTGTCAAGGTTCCAAGGGAAAGATTAAAATGAGACCAAAGTCTCAAGGGGGGACTTTGTGGATGGGGAAAAAAGGGTTTTATATATGTGTGATCCTTTGTGTCTCCATTTTAATGTTTTAGTTAGTATATACCCCACATACCTATGTAATACAGCATGTAAAGTTGTCTGTATACCTCTTGTCACTAATATGTTAACAAAATGGCCGCCTGTAGTAGTTAGTAGAGATCGTCATGTAATCCAAGATGGCACTTCTTTTGAAGTTACACCCTGTTTTAGACATTCCTGAGCTGTGAGGGGGTCCCGTAGATAAGGAAATGCCAATAGACCCTCACAGCCAGGTCCATGTGATGCTTCTTATCTCCTAATTTGCAAAGGTATAAAAATAGCTGCCATTTTGTGAATAAAGCAGAAGCATTTTCACAGCAACAAGGCATGTTGTGAGGTTCTTTCTCAGTGCACCCTTTGTTATTTTTAAGCTAATTTGGACACCCACAAGGACAAAAAGCCCCTTTTTTAAAGGGTACTTCCATTTCAGTAGCAATATACCATGCAACGGAAATGGTAAATGTAATATTTTTTAAAAAAAAT
>JAODAL010038069.1:0-39648 GCA_025379985.1 Phyllomedusa bahiana
ATTTTTTTAGCCCCAGAGCTACAATCGGGACAAAAACGGTAGGGAAAGGTCCCCAAAGGAAAATGTTGTTCGCCCCACAGATAAGATTCACGGGTTTGGTGTGGAGGGCTCCACTGTGGGTTTTTTTTGGGCCCCCCGGAGGAAAGGTTTTTTCATGGTGAAAATCCTGCCCTTTATCAAACGGGGGGGGGGGGGGTGGATTTTTCCGACCGACCTCAGAGGGTTTTGCAGGATTCTCCCACTATGGCGTCACAGGAGATCTGCTGCCGACGTCCACCGAAATCCGGATTCGGGGGGAAGGAAACCTTTTGGGGCGTCAGAAACCCCTAGGTTTGACATGTGTACTAGTGTGGCTGCTATGGGCTTTTGAGGGGTTCCCTTTCCGGGAGGGTCCCCACTTTGGGGTGGGGGGGCCCGTCCCCCCGTTCCAGGCCAGGTTCGGTTCCAGGATTTCCGGGGCAAAAAAAAAGCTGTCCTGCGGTGAGGGGGGGGGCAGGCTGCACCAAGTTGGAGCAGAAAAGGAGCGGGAACAGAGACTCGGGCCCCCCAGGGCTTTGGGAGAACCGGTGCCTTTGGGATACTCAAGTGTATGCTTGGGGGACGGCCGAGGTCCTCACGGCTAGAGAGGGACAACGTGTTTAGTCGGGGCCCAAAGACGGCCTATTTTTTTTATTTTTTTGTTTTTTGCATTGCCTCAATAAAACCGGCGAGGCCAGTGTTAAACTGGAGCCCAGTGTCTTTGCCATTCCCCTACAAAAGACGGGGATCCCAGAGCGAAATGCCCCCCGGGCCGACCCAAAGTGGCGGCCGAAGGTATGTAAGGTGTTACACCCCCCAGAACTTGGTTTTCCCACTCCACCTGTCTGATCGTCTGAAGGTGACAATCAGAAAATTGGTAAAGCTTTATATCCAATAGAACACACACCAGAACCTAGAAATGATCTGAACTCTTAAGTCTGAAATAAAGTGTAGGACCAAATCATGCAGATGGAAAAAAAAATTTTTTAAAAAGGGTACAACTGGCTGCGCTACAGCAGACTCGTAAAAGGGTTTCACCCCTCAGATTTAGTAAATATGAAAATATCTTTTTGGGGCAACACCGACACTGGGACTGTGATACAATGTAAAATACATGCACGCTTGTTTTAAAATTTATTATTTGGTGTGCCCTCGAAATAACTCAACACAAAGCCATCAATGTCTAAACTGCTGGAAACAGAAGTGAGTACACTCCAAAAACAAAACGACAAATTGTGGCCCGAATGATATTTTTTCCCTTTATGGGTATGTGACAATTAGGTTACAAGGGGCTCAAATCTGAAAAGTGAGCGGTGTGTTAAATTTAATGTTATCACTCTCACACTCTCTCATACTGGTCACTAGAAGTTTGAATTGGCATCTTATGGCAAAAAACTCTATGAAGATCTGAAAAAAGAATTGTTCTAAATAAAGAGAGCAAGTGTCATATCTTTAGTGTTTAAAAAAAATGTAGGGGTGTAAAACACTTTTTTTGGGGAAAACGTAATGGGGACATCAGAAAAGAGAAAGCCCCTCATTTAAAAATGAAAATGAATTTTTCCCGAGATTTGTAACCCCCCACAGGGCCCCAGGCTAACCCTTCGAAAACTTAAAATAAGGCATATTTTCTTCCTAAAACCCCCTGGCAAACAGAAACTTTGTTTTGACTAAGTTTACCCCCGCACAGGTTTTTTAAACAAAAATTTTCGGGGGGGTCATTTTTTTTGAAATTTTTCCAAAAGTGACTGTACCCCCTGGCTGTGATACCCCCCAAAAAGGGAAAAGTCCGTACTGTAAATTACACTCACAGATTCTTTCTGGCGGCATTAAAATCCGCCGGGTTTCCCCCAAACCCCCTGGATCTTTCCCCGAATTGGCCCCTCCTTTATTCCCAAATTTTAATGTATGGGGCCGATGGGAAAATCCAAACACAGAACCCTTGGGTTTTTTGGGGCATAACTGCAACCCAAAAAACCCCGGGGCCCAGCAATTTTTTAAAAAACCAAATTTGGGGGTTTTGGGCGGCATTTTAAAAAATTGCCCGTTGGTTTTAGCCTTTTTCCAAAAAAAGCCGCAAAGCCAGAGTATAAAATTGTATTGGGCCCCGTTTTTAATAAGAAGCGAGGAAGTAGCAAAAAAAAGGCTTTGGCCCGGCTCCTCAAAAAAACCCGGGTTTAAAATGGCAAAAAAAACCATAGGGTTTCATTTTTTTTTGGGAAATTCCCCTTATCAAAGCGCTGTTTCCCAAGGGTTTGGGCCTCCCTTATAGAAGTAGGCAATAAAAAAAAATTTTTCACTCCCCCAAAAAGAATTTGCTAGTGCCTCAAATTCTAGTTGAGAAAGCCTCTCATAATCTTAGAATTTCCCCCAGGGGAAACCCCGACTGAAAACTAACACTTATTTCTTGATGGAAGTAGCCTTTTTTTTTTAACTTTATGTAGTACACAGGAGTGGGATAGGCGAAAGACGTGGTTGTTCAGGCAGAGAGTCAAAAGGCTGGCCCGGCATTGGGCATTACAGTAGACCCGGGAAGGGGGGGAAAAAATTTTTATGGGGGAAACAGGGGCAAGTCAAGGAAGGCCGCGATTATTTTTATTAATTTTTAAAATTAATTTTTTTTTAAAGCGCCATTGATTTCCCGGGCGCTGTACAATCGAGGGGGCCCTACAATAAAATAAATCCCAAAAGAGTTTCAAAGGTAAATGAACAATAAATTGGCCCCACGGGGGGAGAGAGGACCCTACCCGCGAGGGGGTTAAAAAATCAAAAAGGAGGGGGAAAAAGCCCGGGGTGGGGGGCAAACATGGTGAGGGAAGTTTGACAAGTTTAAATGAAGGTTGTAGGCAAGCCGAAGAAATGGGTTTTCCCGGGTTTTAAATTTTAAGTTGGTGAGATGGGGGGATCGATGTGTTTGGGGGGGAAAAAATTTCCCGAGTGTGGGGGGAAACACGGGAAAAATTTTTGGGGAAAGGGTTTTGTAGGGCTGAAAAGGGGAAGGGGTTTAGGAGAAGGTCCTGTGAGGAGCGGGAATTGCGTTGAGGGGAGAATACCTGGAAATTTGGGCAGATTATTGAGAGAGGGTCATGGAGAGCCTTGTATGTCATGGTTAGTAGTTAAAATGAATTCGCGGGGCCAATGGGAAGCCAGTGAAGGGATTGGCAGAGGGGAGAGGCAGAGGAGTAGCGAGAGAGAAGGTGGATAAGACGGGCAGCGAGTTAAGGATTGGATTGGAGGGGGCGAGGGTGAAAGCTGGGAGGCCACAGAAAAGGGAAATGTTGCAGTAGTCTAGGCGGGAATGAAAAGGGCAAGGCCCCAGCATTTTTGTGGTTCATAGTTGAGGAATGAGGGGATCGAGAGATGTTTTTCAGGTGGAGGCGGCAGGCAGAGGCGAGGGTTTGGTGTGCGGTTTTGAAAGATAGAGCGGAGTCTAGGATTACTCCAAGACAGCGGACTTGGGTGTGGACGGGTGAAAGTGTAGAGCCATTGACTGAAATTGAGAGATCAGGGGCGGGGGTAGAGTTGGACGGTGGAAAGATGTTTGAGTTCTGTTTTTCCATTTAGTTTTAGGGACGTGATGAGAAGAAGGAGGAAATGGAGGACAAAACAGTCATGGATCCGGGAGAGTAGAGAAGTGACATCTGGGCCGGAGATGTAGAGTTGGTTTCATCAGCATATAGGGGGTTTAATGAAGCCATGTGAGGCTATGAGCTGACCCAGGCCGAGAGTGTAGATAGAGAAGAGAGTGGGGCCCATGGACTGCCCCTTGTGGGACACCAACAGAGAGGGGCCGGGGAGGAGGTGGAGCGAGAATGAGAGACCCCTGAAAGTCCGATCAGTGAGGTACGAGGAGATCAGGAAAGGGCTAAGTCTTTGATGCCGAGGGAGGAGAGGAATTTGTAGCAGGAGGGAAATTGGTCGACAGTGTCAAAGGCAGAGGACAGGCCCTAAGAGGAGGAGCACAGAGTAGTGGCATGAGGCTTTAGCAGTTACTAGGTCATTAGTGACTTTGGTTAGGGCGGTTTCGGTAGAGTGGGGGGGTCGAAAACCAGATTGAAAGGGGTTCAGAAGAGAGTTTGGGGAGAGGTAGAGAGGACAGCTGAAGTTTAGACGTGCTGTTCGAGGAGTTTGGAAGCAAAAGGGAGCAGTGAGATGGGGCGATAGTTGGACAGAGAAGGGGGGGTCAAGGGTTTTTTTTTTTAAAAGATTGGAGTGATAGTAGCGTGTTTTAAAGGCGGAAGGGAAGATGCCAGAGGTTAATGATAGGTTGAAGAGATGGGTGAGGGCTGGGTTTGATAGAAGCCCCTGAGGTCTGGGATGGGGTTTGGGTGGCATTGGATCAAGACTACAGGTAGTGAGGTTGGTTTTTGGCATTTAGAGAGGAGAGCTTTCATGAGTGACTGTGGCGAAGCAAGTTAAGGCAGAAGAGCAGGTTGAAAGGGTAAGGGAGGGTGGTGGGGACTGCGGGCTGAAGCTTTCTCTGATGAGGTTGATCTTCTGGAGAAGTGAATGGCAAAAGTCATCTGCTGAAAGTAGGGATGGGGGGAGGAGGTGTAGGTGGGGGGAGAACGTAGAGAGTTGAAGGTTTTAAATTTAATTGTCTGGGTTGTGGGCCCAGGAGGATATGAGAGTGGTGAAATAGTCCTGTTTGGCTGAGGCGAGTGGACTTAAATGACTGCAGTGAGTGTTTGTATAAGGCAAATCATCAATGGAGTGAGTTTTCTTCCAGCGGCGTTCAGCAATTCTGGAAGCACGCCTCAGCTGTTTGGTAGAGTCTGTGTGCCAGGGTTGTCTGTTGATTTTGCGGGTTCTGTTGTGTGTGAGAGGAGCGACTGAGTCAAGGGCGGTGATGATTGTATGGTTGTAGAAAGTGGTGGCCTTGTCTGGGTCATTGAATGAGGAGATAGTGGAAAGAGGTGTAAGAGAGTCAGAGAGTGTGTGAGGGTTGAGGTTTTGTAGATTCCTGCGGGGTCGTACTGGATATGAGACAGGAGGAGCAGGTGGGGCGGAGATAGTAGAGAAGGTAAGCAGGGTGGTGTAAGATAGGGGGTGGGGGGAGTTTGAGAAGTCAGATAGGGGGCAGAGGCGGGTGAAGATGAGGTCCAGTGGTGTCCCATCTTTGTGAGTGGCTCCTGAGGCCCAAACTGGGAGAGGTCGAAGGAGGAGCAGAGTGAGAGGAGTTTGTTGGAAGCAGAGTGGGGGTGTCGATTGGGATTTTTGAAGTCTCCCATGATGATAGTGGGGATTTCGGTGGAAAGAAAGTGGAGAAAGCCAGGAAGCAAAGTGGTCAAGAAAGGCAGTGGGCAGGGCTGGCGGTCCGGTAGACAACCGCCATTTGGGAGGTCCGAGGGGGCGTCGATGCGGACAGAGTGCACTTACAAGGAGAAGAGTGTGTGGGACGGCAGAGGGGGGGCAGGGACACTGGAGCAGGTGTCCGACAGGAGGGGGCCCGACACCCCCCTCCATGCTTGTTACCGGGGCGGGGAGAAATGGAAATTTGGGAGGTCGCTAAAAGAGAGGCGGCAGGGGAGACTGTGTCAGAGGGGGTCAGCCAGGTTACAGTCAGACCAAGGAAGAGTAAGTAGAGCGAGATGAACAATGCAAGTATGTAGGAAAGTTTATTACCTACAGACCGCGCATTCCAGAGAGCACCAGGGAGAGGGGTGGGGGAGCACGGGTCAAGGGATGTGTATGGGGTTGAAGGATTAGCGGAATTAGTAGTGGTGAGTCTGTTCGAGGAGGTAGAGACAGGGTGGGACTGTGCTGGGGGGGCCCTGGGTTGGGGATATGTCCCCGGGCAAAGGGGGAGCAGTGAGAGGGTGAGTAGGTGGCAGTAGGATAGACTGTAGTATGGCGAGGTTTGTTTGGTGCGGAGGGCATTAACAGTGAGGAAGAGGTTGGTGGCAGCAGACAGGTGAGAGGGTAGAATGCAGGGGGAGATGTAGAGTTCGTTGTCCAGCGAGGGAGTTTGTGGATAAGCAGTAAGTGTAAGGAGAGCGGAGATAGCAATGATGGGGGAAAAGAAGAGCATAGTGTTAGATCACAGGTGGACAGTTGGTGGAGGCGCTCATCTGGCGGGACAGTCGGTGGAGGCGCTCTCTGGCCGGGGGCAGACGGGAGGCGCTCCTGGCCGGACAGTCGGGGGAAAGGGGCTCTCTGGCCGGGACAGTCGTGGAGGCGCTCTCTGGCCGGGACAGTCGGTGGAGGCCCCTCTGGCCCGGGGCAAGACGATGGAGGCGCTTTCTGGCCGGGACAGACGATGGAGGCGCTCTCTGGCCGGGACAGACGATGGAGGCGCTCTCTGGCCGGGACAGACGATGGAGGCGCTCTATGGCCGGGACAGGGTGGAGGAGGCGCTCGGCTGGGACAGACGATGGGGCGCTCTCTGGCCGGGACAGTGGTGGAAAGGGGCTCCCCTGGCCCCGGGGCAGCGATGGATGCGCTCTCTGGCCGGGACAGACGATGGAGGCGCTCTCTGGCGGGACACACGATGGAGGCGCTCTCTGGCCGGGACCCCGATGGAGGCGCTCTCTGGCTGGGATGGATGATGGAGGCGCTCTCTGGCTGGGACGGATGATGGAGGCGCTCTCTGGCTGGGACGGTTGATGGAGGCGCTCTCTGGCTGGGACGGTTGATGGAGGCGCTCTCTGGCTGGGACGGATGATGGAGGCGCTCTCTGGCTGGGACGGATGATGGAGGCGCTCTCTGGCTGGACGTTGATGGAGGCGCTCTCTGGCTGGGACGGTTGATGGAGGCGCTCTCTGGCTGGGACGGTTGATGGAGGCGCTCTCTGGCCGGGACAGGTGATGGAGGCGCTCTCTGGCCGGGACGGGTGATGGAGGTGGACTCTGGCCGGGGCAGGTGATGGAGGCGCTCTCTGGCCGGGACGGGTGATGGAGGTGGACTCTGGCCGGGACAGGTGATGGAGGCGCGCTCTGGGCGGGACAGGTGATGGAGGCGCTTTCTGGCCGGGACGGTGGTGGGGGTGCTCTCTGGCTGGGACAGGTGATGGAGGCACTCTCTTGGCGGGACAAGGGGGTGGAGGCGCTCTCTGGCCGGGACAGGTGCTGGAGGCGCTTTCTGGCCTGGTCAGGTGATGGAGGCGCTTTCTGGCCGGGACAGGTGATGGAGGCACTCAGGTTTTTTTTTTTTTTTTTTAATTAGATATGTTTACACTGTTTGACATAGACCCAGAAGGTCAGTGGATCTTGATGTTTGTGGCAGTCTGTCAATTAACTGTAATGGGGCTGCCAACTATATTCTTGACACAGAAGTGGATTGCCAGCTCTGCAACGGTCTCTGCTGGGGCTGTATATGTCCCTGCAGCCCTTTCACTGCTCTGCAAAGGCTGCAAGGAGGATGCGCTGTTACAGCAGGGCTTTCACAGGCTATGCACGCAGATCGGGACTCACGGACAGGAGAGGCAGATCACGGGCGCAGGTAGGCAGATTCGCCGGCGCTGCAGCAGGGGCACTCTGCATAGGATTTCTCCGCTGTGGCTGTACACTGCGACTGGTTTACAGGGAAGGCATTCCCGCGCGGCTGTGTGTCAGTATGGCTGCCGGGGAGGAGGACCGTCCCAACGGGGCTCACAGGCTCACCGGCTGCCGCAGACCAGGCTCCTTACTAAGTTGGAGACAGGGAGACTCACCACACCGCTGACTGTCTATTCAGAGTCCGTGGGGAGAAGCGGCGACGTTCCGGAGCGGCACACTCTTTGAGGTTCGTGGCGAGAGGGTTACTGGGAGGGAAGGCCTTAGAGGCAGGGCGCCGCAGGCCCTAACTTAGTCCGGCACCTAACTTAGTCCGGCACCTCCAATTTCGTTCGGAGCCGGGTTGGTGCACAGCTCTCAGCTTGCCCGATGCCTAGGGATCGCAATCCGGAGGACTAGTAGTGGGGAACTTGGCTTATTTGGGCCGAATAAGACTGGCTGGAGAGGAGCTGAAGAGGAGCTCACCCAACGTCCATGAAGGGGGCGGGACATATGAGGAGAATAGTCAGAACATCAGCCGTTAGCAATGGCAGACACCATAACAAGTCAACTGCTGTTGTCATTGATGATGACCTCTTGAAAGGGAAATAATCAAACATCAGTATGAGAATTTTCTGGCTTATTGTAACTCCTGTGCTGTATTCACTTGAAGTCTATATTTTATATATAGCTTTTCTTGTAGTTCGATAACAATATAAAAATGAAAAAAAGCATTTATCTTCACTAAAAAGCCGATTCTTTGCTAGTTATTTTATAAAATAATGTGTTTTTCCTATACTTGCAAATGTTTTTTACATTTTGCCACAAAACATACGTACACTTAATACTTAGCCTATTCCTAAACCAACATTCTTAACCAAGGTTCCACATTGCATTGTTTCACTGTTTATCTACCCCTTCCTGAAAGCCTCTGAGCTAAACAGAAATTATATCCCAGAAATTAATGTAGTAATGTGAATTCTGTGATATGACTAATAGGATTCTTTTTCCAAGCACTTTGTCAATGTATAATGTTTTGCAAAAGCAGAAAAAATAAATTAGCTTCTAAAGTCAAAATCTGGAACTCTGCTTTCAGAAAAGTAATTGTTCAGTTAACTGTATTATAGAGCATTCTTATTCAAGTCTGACTGTGATATTGTCCAAACCTTTCAATAAACATTTTATTATTTTTTTTACTTTAACTGAATGAATGTATATGAAATTCTTTTTTTCATTTCCTACCTTGGAAAATTTCAATTTAGAAAAATTTATCATGAGTCTCTACAAAAAAGTAGTTTCAAACTAAGATTAAAGTTGTTGAATGACAACAAGGCTATACGTACAGAGGTTTCTGGTCATTGTACTGACTAGAACAGAGGTGCACAAATTTTAGTACCTGGTACCACCTGGTCTTACTCAGTTTAAAACTTGGACTAAAAATCATCCCTGTGCACACACACTACCAGCCCATATACACTTTCCCCACCTAGTTCAAAGAAAAATAGCTGCATGCAATGTATATTGTGGTGAAATTTGTTTTGCATTGTCCCACCTCTTGCCACTCCCTTAAATTTATAAACCATACTCTGAACACAAGTAGATAAATAAGAGGGGAACACTGAAACACCTAATCATACAGTTAAGTACACAAGTGCATGTCACCAATATGCAAGTACGGTGGTATCACAAGTTGGCCTCAGGATACAATATTTTCAACATACAGTGGTCTATCTCAGAACATTATATGTTGTGTGTGGTTTCAAGATACAATGTCCCAGCCAATTATGAATATTTTGCTTGTAAAGTGCAAGCAGTGTTTGGCGGTCTAGTAATTTCTCTCTACAGTATAGTGTGGTACTACAGGTTCTGTACTGCTCTTTATGGGCCCGTCCACATGGCATGGGTTTTTCAGTTGGATTTACAGATGTTTTTTGGATTTGAAAACCATTTGTAAACCGACTGTTAACCTTTTGCATTGAAATAAATCGAAAATCCGTGCAGCAGTCCACACTGCATGGATGTTCGGCTGGAGGTGTTTTTTTTACACCGTGGGCGTAGCAAAAAACTTAGAACATGTTCATTCTTCCGCCCAGTTTACGAACGGAACAAGAACAGTTCAATGTGAAGGGGGAGGGCTTGAATCCACAAACCGTGGACAAAAGCCATCCAACGTTCATGCAAAAAATGACAAAATACCGGTTGGATAATCTGGTATTTTATCACTGCCGTGTGAATGTACCCTACAGATTCTGTACTGTTCTTCACATGTGCCAGCTTGAGTGTAACGGACCTAGGTAGTGGATTCGTTGGGTCACAGCAAGTGGTGGTAGAAGCCACACCAGGGAGCGGAGTCTAAGTGGGTCCCGGTTTTCACCACAGGCCGCGGCAAAGCGGGATGGACTTGCTGCGGCGGAATTTCTCCAGGTCGCTACCCCTGATGCGACTTGCTTGTGGTGGCAGCCGAGATGCAATGAAGTACCAAATCGACAGGCAAACTCATAGTCAGGGACGGGCCAAGAGGTCAGGGCAGGCAGCGAAGATTCGTGGTAAAGAGACGTGAGCCGGAGGAACTGGTACACGGATCTGGCAACCGGAACGTAAAGCAGGCTTCCTCATATAGGATAAGGGCACTATGGATTCGACGGAGTCCAGGAAGAGGTGGAGCCCTTATATAGAGTCAGCGACCGGCAACCCCAATTTCCAGCGCGCTGTCCCCTTAAAACCGGGAGAGCCGGTGCGCGCGCGCCCTAGGGAGCGGGGATGCGCGCACCGGCTGGCAGTCAGGAGAGAAGCAGCAGGAGCTTGGTCAGGTGAGTCCGTGCGCCCGTGGGAGCGAGTGTGCCCGAAGTCCACGGCGCAATGCTCCCCGAGCGCAGCAGGGACGGGGCAGGGGCGAGTGCGCCCGCAGCCAGGACCCCGGGCTGCGGCGCCACTCGTGATAATGAGCAATTCCTTTGGATGCCAGGTGAGGGTGTCCGGGACCCAAAGAAGCTCCTGTCCTCAAAATAGAAGTTGATTTCCAGCCCCCAGGAGCTCTTTTTGACTGTTATATGTGAGAACCTGCTTTATCTATAAGAGTTATCTACTTAGTTTTCTTTAATCTTCATTTTGCATTATGTTGGTGACATTTTGGGGCCTTCTGAACCAATTACCAGTTTTCCATACAGTTATGGTTTCAACATATAGTGGTCATCCTGGAGCCAATTGATATTTATATGTTGAGGGACCATTGTATACTGCTGTATAGTGATCACATAGTGGTTGGATAGCACTTCTGCACAATCCGTCTGCATATTATTATCAGGCTGTAAAATATAATGTCACACTAATCACAAGCAGAAAACCCAACAATTAATATAGACTTACCAACTAGTGGGCTGCGGCGCCACTAGTGACAGCACACCCCCCCCCCTTCGGTCTCCCCCTCCCTCTGGTCCAAAGAAATTTCCAAAGCAGTTCCCGATCCAAGATGTTTTCTTCCGGTTCCCAAGATCTTTCTTCCGGCCCGAATCCCTTCCAATCAATAAGAAAATGATGTTTCCCCCCTGATCGTCTTCATGGCCAAATTCTTACACCGTAAAGACACCGGGAGGTATCAGTTGCTGGAAAAGGAGGTGACACCCTACGAGAATACCTGTTTAGAATGAGTGGCTTGAGCAGGGAAACGTGGAAGGAATTTGGGATACGCATGGAGGGGGGAAGCCGGAGCTTGTAGGACACCGGGTTGGTGTTCTTTAGGACCACACCAGGACCAAGGTAGCGGGGCCCCAATGTATAGGATGGAATCTTCAGATGGATATACCTGGAAGACACCCAGACCTTATCTCCGGGAGCAAACGAGGGTGGAGACCTCCTGTGCTTACCCGCTTGCAGCTTCATCCGGGCCGAAGCCTGACGCAGAGATCGTCGGGTGTTGCTCCAGACAGCCTTTAGGTCCTGAACCACGGAGTCCACGGCAGGGACGTCAGAGACCATTGACAGAGGGAGGGGTGGATGGGGATAAAGACCATAAACCACAAAGAACGGGAAGGCACCCGCTGACTCAGAATCCACTGAGTTGTAGGCAAATTCCAGCCAAGGTAACAGACCCAACCAATCGTCTTGCTGGGCCGACACAAAATGTCGTAAATAATTCTCCAGGACCTGATTGACTCTCTTCACCTGGCCATTAGTCTGCGGATGATACGCCGAAGAGAAGTCCAGATCCACTTTCAGCTGGAAACAGGGGCCGCCGAAACTGGAGACAAAATTGCACACCACGATCCGACACAATTTTGACGACGAAGGCATGCAGACGGAAGATGTGTTGGAGAAAGGGGCGCCCAAAAGAGGTGCAAGGACAAACCGGCAAGTGGTACAAAGTGTGCCATTTTGGAAAACCGTCGATGATGACCCAAATGACGGTATTACCAGCCCACAACGGGAGATCCGTGAAAATCCCCTGGCAATATGGGACCAAGAGTGGGCCGGGATGGGTAAATGGGAGAAGCAACCCCATCGGCTTAAGGTGGGGGGGGTTTTATTACGGGCACACGAAAAAAATGCCTCAAACAAAGTCCTTGACATCCCTTGCCCAGGTCAGGCCACCAATAGTAACGACCAATGAGCTGCGCCGTCTTCCGTACTCCCGGGTGACCGGCAATCCGCGAGCAATGCCCCCACTTCAGGATTCTCCTCCGAAGCGCCGGACGTACGTAAGACTTGCCCGGAGGTATCTGCCGAAGATTCATCGGAGCCGCCACAATCAGACGGTTAGGCGGAATAATGTGGTAGGAGGGGATTCTTCACCCACGGTGTCCGAAGCCTGAGATAGAGCATCGGCCTTAATGTTCTTCTCGGCCGGGCGGAAGTGGATAACAAAGTTAAACCGCGAGAAGAACAAGGACCAACTAGCCTGCCGAGGATTAAGACGTTGAGCTGTCTGGAGGTATGCAAGGTTTTTGTGGTCCGAATAAATGGTAACAGGGTGGCGAGCCCCCTCAAGCAGATGGCGCCATTCTTCTAGGACCATCTTGATGGCCAACAACTCGCGGTCACCAATAGTGTAGTTCTTTTCGGCCGGAGAGAATGTTTTAGAAAAGAACCCACACGTGACTGTCTTGCCCTTGGAATCTCCCTGAGAGAGCACTGTCCCTGCTCTCACTGAAGACGCATCCACCTCCAGGAAGAACGGCTTCTCGATATCCGGGCGAGACAGGAAAGGAGCAGTGGCAAAAGCTTCCTTAAGCCGAGAGAATGCGTCTTCCGCCGCCTGTGGCTACGACCTAAGGTTGCCAGCCTTCTTCGTCAGGGCCACAATAGGAGCCACCAGCGTCGAAAAATGTGGGATAAACTGGCGAAAATAGTTCCGCTGGATAGCCCAAAGGCCGATCGGCCGAGGCCACTGCATGACTGCGGAAAGCTTGGCCGGGTCCATCTGAAGTCCCTTGGCAGAGACGATATACCCTAGGAAAGGCAGACTGGACTGGTGAAACTGGCACTTCTCTAACTTGGCGTACAGGCGATTCTCACGAAGATGTCTAAGGACCTGGCACACATGGAGACGATGGGACTTGAGATCAGGGTAAAAGACCAGAATGTCGTCCAGGTACACGACCACACAGGAATACAAGAGGTCCCTGAAGATCTCATTAACGAAGCTCTGAAACACCACAGAAGCGTTGCAGAAGCTGAAGGGCATGACTAAATCCGTGAAATGCCCATCCCGAGTGTTGAATGCCGACTTGCTTGTGGTGGCAGCCGAGATGCAATGAAGTACCAAATCGACAGGCAAACTCGTAGTCAGAGACGGGCCAAGAGGTCAGGGCAGGCAGCAAAGGTTCGTGGTCAAGAGACGTAAGCCGGAGGAACTTTGGTACACGGATCTGGCAACCGGAACTAAAGCAGGCTTCTCGCCTAGGTAATGGCACATGGAATTCACGGAGTCCAGGAAGAGGTGGAGCCCTTATATTTGAGTCATTTACCGGCAACCCCAATTTCCGGGGCCTGTCCTTTAAATCCGGGAACGGACGCGCCCCCTGGAGGGGAACCGCGCATGTCCAGAGTCAGGAAAAGAAGACAGGAGCGGGGTCAGGTGAGTCCCGGCCCCCCCGTGGGGAGCGATGTGCCCGAAGCCCGGCAAAAAGCTCCCCGACGCAGCGGGACGGGGCGGGGCGGGCCCCCGCAGCCAGGCCCGGGGGCCCTGCGGCGCCACTCGTAAAAAAAGGAAAATTTCCTTTGGATCCCAAAAGGGGGGGTTGCCGGAAATTTTTTTTTCTGTTCTCAAAATAAATTATTTCCAGCCCCCAGGAGCTCTTTTTTGACTGTTTTATGTGGAACCTGCTTTTCTATAAGAGTTATCTCTTTTTTTTTTTTAAATTTATTTTGCATTAGTTGGTGACATTTTGGGGCCTTCTGAACCAATTACCAGTTTTCCATAGTTATGGTTTCAACATACAATGGTTGTCCTGACACCAATTTTTTTGTATTTGGGGGATACGTATACTGCGTTTTTGACACAAGTGGTTGGATAGCTTTTCTCACAACCGCTGCTACATTATCGGGCTGTAAAATAAATTCACACTAATCCAAGCAAAAAACCCCAACAAAAAATATAACTTATCAACACTTGACCTTTTTGCTATAGAAAAAATTGTATTTTCGCAGAATTTTTATCAAAAAAATTCTAAATTTTGTGTGTTCCCTGTTAATCCTCCTGAAAATTGTTGAACAATTTGACGTCTGGTTGTTTCAAGGCTTTTCTGTAAAAGGTTTAGTATATATGTTACAATTATGTAGCATTATCAAAGTACTGTTTTATATGTCTAAATGCATGTGTATTGTATATTGCTATTTAAAGATATCTCTGCACAAAGTATATGCTTGACAAAGAGGAGTGGGTCCTCGAAATGTTGCAAATAGCTTTTGGACTTTTTGGTATGAAGTAATGCTAGTTATAGCGGAATATAACACTACGGAATTTTGCACTTAGATGCACTTGGAGGACTGAGAATACCACACGTTTCTATGTTGTCTGTATGAACCGCTACAATATGCAATGTTAACTTGTATGACTTGTACGAAGATATTGAAACTTGTACGAAGATATTGAGATAAAAGGGTGCTTTTACACAGCACAGTTTTGGTGCAGTTTTAACTGCACTCCAGTTAAACTACCTTTATTCCCAGCAAGCTTCTTTCCGTTGTCTAACTTGATCGGAAAGGGGTTTCAAGTAAGTAAACAATTACTGTGTTTGAAGTCTTGTGGATCACAGACACACTAATTGATAACTCACTTTTCAAACACTTTAGATAAGTGAAAGAAGCTTGCTGGTAATAAAGGCAGTCAATTGGAGTGCAGTGACCCAGATTGACTGTATCAACTAGTGTTAAATGTGTTGTCTCGCTACAAGGATTGCTTTTTATGTTAAAGATCTTGCAAAAACAAGTCAGTCTGCAATATGTGTCCATTAACAGTTTCCTACCTATTCCGAGATATCCCCTCTTGTATGGGCTGCATCAGCTCCTCAGGTTGCTATAGCTACAGACCTGTTTAATCTCTCCTGATTGGCTGCCAGTACTGGTTGCTATAGCTACAGACCTGGCTTCTACTGCAGCCTAGTAGCAGCAATTAAATACACCCCTGAATTCAAAATGAAACCTAGAAAACAGGACTGAGGTAAGATGAATCAGTGTAGTGACAATTAACTATATATGACACCTGGTTGTTACCATTTCCTGGTTAATGGACAGTATCCCTACACAATGAAACATTACTGACAGCATTGGACTTTGCGGGAACATATCTTAAGACAAGGTGAATAGTTATATCAAGTTGTCAATTAGGTCTGCACTACACAGAGACTTTCTGTAGCTCTACTTATTAAAGGGGATGTATCGCTTCCTTAGTTCGGCTGATTCACACTGCTCTCAGCTTCTCAACTCTGGAAATGCAGGGGCGTGTCTTCCCCTCCCAGCTGAGTGACATCATCCCCCCTTCACTGTGCATACTGGCTCCCGAGACTCCTCCCCCCCTCTCTAAGTCCACATGTCACTGTGTCTCTTCCTGCAGTCTTATTTTGTAAGAGCTGTATACATACCACAGGCTGCATTCAATCTAGACTGAGCAACTGAACTCTTCTCCTCTCACAGCTGGAGATGCTCTATGAATGGCACAGATCTCGCTTCTATGCAGGAGAGTTAGGCACCGGGACAAAACTGTTATGTTTTCTCATTGTAGAATCTGTTGCAGTCTGTTTCTGCTGGATGTGGAGAGGAGGAAATGTTACGGCCCCTAACTCTGAGTCAGGCAGGGATCGACAGAAATTGTGCTATTTCCTGATTGTGTAAGCCCTTCAGTGTAATTCTGTTTCTTCTGCCTGTATAAAGGGAAATTGTGACGGTCCCTTACTCTGAGTGAGAGACACAGCTCCGTGAATTCGACCGGGGGCTGTACAGAATGTAAATGAGCTCTCAGCTAGTGAAATGCAAGGAGGAAGGATCCGGAGGGATTCGACCAGGACTGGATATCAGTGTAAACAAAAAACACAAGATAAGGAATACTGTGAATACAAGACAGCTTTGCTAATGACATCCAATTGCAAAGTTGCTTGTTTTCACTGTCCCCTTATTCTGAAGACCATTTAATGAAATAATAAAACCCCTTTAAGACTAGGTTTGGAGTTATTGTCAAAAATGAACAAAAATTGCACTATTTTTTAATTAAAATTACAAAAACCCGAATGGACCCTATTTTTGTGAAACAGGGATCTGTTGGCCATCATTGTGTCCATCATTTAATGGATCCACTTTGACATCTGCAACATAGGTTTCAAACACAGATGTAACACAAGCCTAATTTGAGTGACAAATGAAGTCTGCAAGAATTCATACAATTAATGTATTTCTTTGTACTGCAGCTGTAGTGCTTTAGTTAAATTAGTTGCGTCACAAAATGTCTTGACGTAGCCTGGAGCCAAGGCTTTATTTTTAGACTTTAAGGAGGAATAACAAGGGACTGTCGAATTCCTGAGTTCCACATAAACATGTTCCAGTATTGTTTTCTCATGGGTAATACAATGATCTACTAATACAGAAAAAAAAATAGAGAACCAACAAACCCTCTATAAATTCAGTAGCTCTCAAATTATGTCTTCCATGATTGCAAAGATTCTCTTTCCTTATTTTCATCCAGCCTAGATGCAATGACAACTTCTTCCAGACACAACTCATCTCTGCAGAGACTGCCGCTGCCGTCTTTGACTACTCATGTCTGCAGGTACACAAAATTCTTACAATTTTATTTGTAGAAACACAATCTTTACATCTGACATAATGCCACAGGTTGTGCCTCCTTAATATATTAGTGTCACACACTGTGCTGCCTGAACATATTGGGTGACATGTACTGTATGAACGGGGCTGCGCCAGATATCTGGGGTCTTTTCAGCTCGATATCAGGCACAGCACCGTTCATACATTTTTAAATCTCCCGCACGGCACTCCCGGGCGCATATCATAGCGCCTGCGGTGCTTTGTAATGCGCCCAATCTCGGGGGGCATGCGGGAGGCAGGGCGCACTAGAACCGTAGCAAAGACACATATTTATAGCTTCACTATGGCATTTCTAGGCGCATTACAGCTGGCACAGGTATACCACTTTCAAGTGGTATACCTGATCCAGAACTGTTGCCCTAGCGCTAGAATGCGCCCTATTTATGACCGGCTGTATAACAGGTTCATAAATCAGGCGCATTCTAGACTAATGTTAGGCGCATGAAATTTGGCGTGTTAATGCCAAATTTCATACATGTTGCCTAATATTGCTATACACTGTGCCCCTGGCCATGTCAGCAAAACCCCACACAAAATAATTAACAGTGAGCAATGCATAGACCAGTGGTGGTAATTCCAGTCCTATTACCAAAATCATGTCAGGCTCAGTCCATATAAATGGGGAAAGCTGGGTGTCTGCTGTGAGCAATATCATCCAGCTTTCCTGGGCCATGAATAGCCAATTCAGCATCTAGGAAAACTGGGTGATGCGCAATCCCCCACATAAGGCACTCAGAAAAGCCATCCTGTATATGCTATTCAGCCCCTCTCAGCACAACTCAGCTTTCCTGTGCACTATAAATCGGCTACCCATGGTCCAGGAAAGCTGAGTGATACCCATCGATCTAAGAAACCTGCTGTGGGACATGGGGTGTCACCCAGCTTTCCTGGGCACTCTATTCAGTATCTGGGAAAATTGGGTGACAGCAGTCTATGAAAGAAAAGCAGGTTGCTGTGGTGGATGGGGCATCCAACTTATTACATGTTTATGTAGTGTTTCTATGTTTTTACTGGTTTCTCTTTCAGAGTACGGCATATTTATTGGATTATGTTGGATCAGCATTGGATCCATTTCTTTAATAAAATGCTCAATGAGGATTTCAGGAGGGTTTATATAAATAAAGTGCTTTTGTGTTGTGTCTGTGTTTTTTCTTTACAGTGTCAGTAATGGAGGTGTCAGACAGATGCCTCTCCATTACTATTGCTGGGGCTTGATATCAGCCAGTGATGTTTCTTATCACACAATGCTGACACTAACCACCTATCACTATTACCCCAGTACTTAGTGCACAAGGGGTACTGTGAAGAGCTGGGTTACTTTCAGAAGCAGATCCTCTAATATGAAGATCTGGTTCTGGGAAAGCTGGGGCTATTTTTAGGGTGGGAAGGAACCATATCTATGGACCCATTGCTGGCTATGAAAAAGGGAGAACCCAGTGTTGTTGGTTTTTTTTTGTAATAATTTTTTTTTCTTAAGCAAACAATAAAAAGAATGATGTGGGGGTCCTCCTTTTTCATAATCAGTAAAGGTAAAATGCACAGCTACAGGCTGATTCTATAAAGATGGGAAGGTCCATGGATATGAATCTTTCCTACCCTAAAATATCAGCCTGGTGCCGCCCCAGAAACAGACCATAACATTAGGTACACTTCTGACGGTAATTCAGCTCTTCCCAGTACCCCTGGTGCTTTGGGCACTGGGATAAAATGGACATGAGGTTAGTGTTTGCTTTGGATGACAAAAAAAATGCTGGCTGACACCTAGCTCCAGTGCTAGTAGTGGAGAGGCATCTGTCAGACACCTACATTACCACTACTGGAAAAAAAAGGTTAAAAAAAACAGACACAACAGGAAAAAAAATCACTTTATTTAAGTAAACACTTTCTGGCAACATCCCTTGTTGATCATTTTATGAAAGAAATGGATCCAATGCTGATCTTACATAGTCCAACAAATCCAATGTAGTCCAAAAGAGGGAACCTGTAGAGAAATAAAAACACTACACAAAACATGATCATTATTGCAGCTGGGGACACGCCACACAAAATTATCCTGGGGCAGGGCTGGGGCAACTGGTAGGTGGAGATAAGCGACCACCTAGGGCACCACTTCACTCTAGGCAGAAAAGGGGCACAAGAAGGTATGGAGTGGGCTGAATTTTCTAGTGGGGGGTGCTATATGCCTTATTTACTTAGGGCACCAGATACCTTGTTTTTGCCCCGGGCCGGGGGAAAGGGCCCAAGAGCGCAAAACCATAAGGGGGAGGAGGGATGGTTCTCTGTCTGCCCCCAGAAGATTGCGCTTGTAAGCTGTCACCTGTAACCTATCTCCCAGGTATATAAGCAGGCCCCAGTTAGGCAAGTTGATAGGCTACAGTTAGGTTGGTGGCCCCCTTAGGTGTTTGGGTAGGTTTGGCGGTCCGTTAGTTAGCTGTGGGTAGGGGGTTGCCTCCAGTTGGTAAGCTTAGGTTGTTGGTCCCCTTTATAAGGCTGCAAGCAGTTAGGGGCCCCCCTTTTGGTAGTATAAGCAAATTTGGGTTCCCTTAAGTAGATACAACAAATAGGGCTCCCCAGGGTTTTTGCAGGGAGTAGGGCCCCCTTTTAAATATATCAGGAATTAGGGGCCCCCCGTTAGGTATATACTGGCAGTTAGGGCCCCCTTTAGGCTTAAAAGGCTTTTTGGGGCCCTTCCCTTTTCGTTCGGAAAATCGGGCCCCTTTAAGTGTCAGGGAAATCGGACCCCCCTTTACTTGTGGTAGTTAGGGCCCCCGTTTAGGTTTTAGGTGTTTGGGGCCCCTTTTGTTGTTTTGGGGAGTCAGGGCCCCTTTGATTTTAGGTAGTCAGGGCCCCCCTTTGATATTAGGGGGTCAGGGCCCCTTCAGGTTTTAGGGAGTCAGGGGCCCCTTTTTTTTAGGTAGACCCTTTTTTTTGGGCCCCCTTTGATTTTAGATAGCCAGGCCCCCTTTTTTTTTAGGCATTGGGCACCCCTTCGGTCTTTAACAGTCAGGGGAAAGGGGCCCCTTAGGTAGTCGGGGGCCCCCTTTAGGTAAACAAGGCCCCCCTTTTGGGATTTAGGGCCCCCCATAGGTAATCGGGCCCCCTTTTGGGAAATCAGGGCCCCTTTAGGATTTTAAGGCCCCTTTAGGTAATCAGGGTCCCCTTTAGGTAGTTAGGGCCCCCTTTAGGTAATCAGAGCCCCTTTAGGACATCAGGGTCCCCTATAGGTATTCAGGGCCTCCTATAAGTAATAAGGGCCCCCTTTAGGTAATCAGGACCCCCCTTTTGGAAGTAGGGCCCCCTTTTTGGAAGTCCCGGGGCCACCTATATAATAGGGCCCCCCTTTAGGGATCAGGGCCACTTAGGAATCAGGGCCCCCCAAGAAGTCAGGACCCCCTTTAGGAAGTCAGGGCCCCCCCCTGGATAGGGGCCCCCTTTGGGAAACAACCCCCTTTAGGAAGTCAGGGCCCCCCTTTTGGGTTTCAGGGGCCCCCTTTTGGAAAATGGGCCCCCCTATAGGTAATCAGGGCACTCTTTAGGTAATCATGGCCCCTTTAAGTAATCAGGGCCCCCTTTAGGAAGACAGGGCCCCCTATAGGTAGTCAGGGCCCCCTTTAGGTAGTTAAAAAAAACTAACAAACAGCCACTCACCTCACTCCCGCTCCTGGCGCTCCCAGACGCTTCCCGCCGGCCTCTAGTGGCGCCCGGCATAGGCGGCGCGGTGATGTGAGGTCACCGCGTGCCTACGTCTCCAGTAGAGGCCGGCGCCTGGCAGGCTTAAGGTCTAACACCTTAGGTCTGTCAGGGCGATCAGCGGAGCGCTCTGCTCTGATGACACAGCACAGCCTCGGGAGTCGAGGACATTAGTCCCCCCGGGCCCTATCTCTGAGCGCTCGGGACGCAGGGCTGGGCGTTCAGTGACAGGATGCGGCGGCTGGGCTCCGGGAGCGGCGGTACTGCCTTCGGAGCCCACAGCAGCTTGGGGCTCACCGCGGGATTCATCAATCCCCCAGCGGCCCAGTCCAACCTCTTACACTTTTTGGTCCCGTTTAAGGGAAATTGTTAGTAGTGTTTGTAGCATAATATACCCCCAACTTTAGGATTGCAAATGGGACACATAGCCACGCCTCGGCCACCCCCAACAAATGACTATATCGGGCCCCACCCTTGACCCCCCCAAAACAAAACATAACCGGGAAAACCCCTATAACCACCCCCCAAACAATCACCCCCCCCCCAGAAGACCACCCCAACCAACAGGGCGCCAAATGGGGTCTGTAAAAAAGTTTTTATATAAAAGTAAGTATTTTTTTTCAGAATATACAAATAGCTGCAGAAAAATTTTCTGGGGATGATCCTTATATAATAGTCATACGTGACCACATAATACCGCTGTCGGGAACAAATATCCCTGTACTGTTACGACCACCCCAAAATTTATTTTAAATCAATGATTGCTCAGAGATAAAAAATTTCCCACCCACCATGCAATACACCAGCACATAGTAACTAAATAAACCACAAACACCTGCCACATATCACCATCACTTTATAATTGGTAATACCATGCCCAATTTCCCCATCACAATAACTGAAAAATACCAAAACCCCCATGACCAATGTAACTGAAAAATACCACAACCCCATGCCCAAATATCCCATCACATAGTGACTGAATAAAAAACCATTACTGATCTAAATTAAACCATTACCTCCTCCCAACTTCCTGCCATACATTGACCATATGGGGGTGGGATAGATTTGTACACAGGTCTACAGACTGTATAACCACCATACAGTGCCCATATAGGGGTGAAGAATTTGTTGTACACGGGCTCTACATACTTTATACCACCTACAGTGCCCCATATAGTGGTTTGGACCATGTAACAGGTTTTGCAGACTTATATCCCAAACATACGGCCCCAAATGGGGTGATAGCGTTTCACAGGCTCTCAGACTGTTATACCACCATACAGTGCCTATGGGGGTAGATACAGTTTTACAAGGCTCTGCAACTGTATATACCCCCATACAGGCCATAATGGGGGTAAAGATACCAGTTATACACAGGCTCTGAGAAAGGATGACAGTACAATACAATTTAGACTCAAGGTGAGTTTCTCTGTTGGAGCCCCATGCCCCACTTTCCCCCCGGGCCCTCGTCCCTGCGAATAACCACCAAAATATTAGATTTGCACTTTTCCATCAACCCCCTACCTCCCACCTTGTAAAAAAAACCCCAATGCGATAGGGGGAAATAGGGGAGGTATGGGGCAACAGGCAGTGGCGGGGGTTATAAGTGTGGGGTGGGGTTGTATTTTGTTTTTTGACACTAGGCCGCAGGGGTGAAGAGGGGGGTAAAGGGCCACAGCTTACAACACAATCTCCGGGGGGGGAACAGAAGACAACACCCAGGGATTGTGGCCTTTCCCCAGACCCCAGATGATCAGCCACACCGTGACCTTCGGGGGTGCGGGAATGGGGAAAATATATTGGATCTTAGATACTCGACCGGTATTTCTTTTTTAAAAACTAACATGGTCCAAGGCCCGCGTCAGGGGGGTTTATTTAAATAAAGTGCTTTTTATTTGGTTTCTGTGTTATTGTTTTCCCATTTTTTCCTGATAGTAATGGAGGTGTCTGTCAAGACCTCTTCATACTATCCTGGGTTTGGTTCAGCCGCGCGTTTTTGTACCCAAGGCCGACACAAAACCCCGTGCATATTAACTCAATCTCAACGCCCCGGGGGTCCCGGGAAGAGTGGGAAACCCGTCAAAGGGGGACGCTTAATGTGAGGTCCGCTTTGGGGCGGTGCAGGGGTATCTTAGATAGGAAGGACCATATCCATGGACCTTTATTCTGATAGTTCAGGCTGCAGTGTCGGTTTTCCCCTGGCTGGTTATGGAAATCGGGGGCCCCCTTTTTTTTTTTTAAAAATCATTCATTTTTTGGGAAAAATCCCACAGGGGGCACCTCCTTAAATTTTACAGGGGATCCCCATGTGAGATTTCACTAAATAAACAAATTTTCAGAAAAAAAACCCAACGGGGGGGGGGTCCCCCCCAATTCCAAAACCCGCCAGGGTAAAACCGCACGGCGCCTGATACTATCAAATGGAAAAAACCATCATACTGGTTCTTCCCATTCTAAAAATCCCACCCTGCAGCTGCTAAAAGTGGACCTCACTAGAGGGTCCGCCCCTGCATTTCCCGGGGCTTTTCCCGTACCCCTGATCTTTGGGGTACTGGGGGTAATAGTACGGGTTAGTGTCCCCATGGGCAACAAGAAAACCCCGCTGACGAACAAGCCCAGCGATGAAAGGGGGAGAGGCTCTCCAGTTTAGCCACTACTTAAAAGGGAAAATCAAATGGAAAAAAACCCACACAAAAAACAGGAAAAAAAAATTTTTTAAAAAAAACACCCCCCGACCAACAGCCTCTTTAAACCCTTTTTATTAAAGAAATAGCGAAACGCTGCGACGTAGTACCGAATCCGAGTAGTCCAAAGGGGAAACTGTAAAAAAAAACAACAATAACCACAAATGGGGCATCACCCAGCTTTTCCAGGATGCTGAATACCTATTCAGTGCCCGGGGAAAACGGGACATCCCCCATAGCAGGTGTCCTGGAAACTGGGGCTTGCTGTGGGGGATGTCACCCGCTTTCCCCGGGTGCTGAAAAGCCCCACACGTGCCTTGGAAAGTTTTGGTGACATCCCCCAAAAGATTGTCCAGGAAATGAGTGGCACCCATCCCCCAAAAGAAGCACTGCTTTCCCTGGAAATGCCTGCTTGGAGGGTTATAAAAACCAGCTTTCCCACTGGTGGGTTGTTTAAACCAGCACCCGGGGGAAAATGGTGGCACCCAACCCCCAAGAAATCACTAGTTTCCGGACACCCGCGTGGGGGATTTTCACCAGCTTTCCCACATGCGGATAGGTTATTAAGCTCTGGGAAAGCTGGGTGAATGGTTCCAAAACAGGGGTCCCGGAAAGGGTAGGTGCCTCGTGGGGGATGGGGGCCCCTGGGTTTCCGGGTGTGGATAACGCATTCGCATGGGGGAAAGCTGGGTAGGGCCCTTTGGGAAGGGAGGAAAGTGTGTTTTTGGGGGGGGGAAAAGGGGTAAAGGAGGGGTGGGGGTGGGAAGGGGAGGTTGGTTCAGGGAGGAAGGGTTGAGTGTCAGGGGGCGAGTGGGGTGTAAGGGATACGGGGGGGCAATTTGGGGACAGGGAGAGAGGGGGGGGCTGAGTGGGGTTCAGGGAGGGGGAGGGGGCGATTTGAGGGGCAGGGGGGTGAAAGGGGTTTTTTAGATGGGGCCGGTGGGTGTCAGGGGGAGGGGGGGGATAAATGGGGTGAGCGGGGGGGGAGCGGGGGCCGTTTTGGGGGGGGGCGAGTGGGGTGAGAGGGGGGGGGGAATTTTGGGGTGTCCAGGGGGGGGCTGAGTGGGGTAAAACAGGGGGGGGGTTTTGGGGGGGCAGGGGGGGAGGGGGCGTTTTAGGTGTCGGGGGGCGGGGGTGGGGTGAGCAGGGGGGGAATTTGGAGTGTCATAGGGGGGGCTGTTTGGGTAAGCAGGGGGAGGGGGGCCGTTTTGGGTGTCAGGGAGGTGGGGGGCTGAGTGGGGGGGGAAGGGGGGGAGGGGGGCTGAGTGGGGGGGGCGGGCGGCGTTTGGGGAGGGGTGCCGTTTGGGTGGGCACAGAGGGGGGGCTGAGTGGGCTGGCAGGGGGGCCGTTTGGGGTGTCAGGGAGGGGGGAGGCCCACGGGGTGAGCATTTTGGGGGGGTCAAAGAGGGGGGCTGAGTGGGCTGGAGGGGGGAGGGGCCGTTTTTTTGGGGGGGTGAGCAGGGGTGAGGGGGGGCGTTTTTTGGGGGGGGTGACAGGGGGGCCCTTTTGGGGGGGGGGGGGGAGGGGGGGGGGGGGAGGGGGGGGGGGCCTTTTGGGGGTGAGCAGGGGGGAAAAGGGGGGGGTTTTTTTGGGGGCTGAGCAGGGGGAGGGGGGGGTTTTTGGGTGGTGACAAGGGGGGGGGGGCCATTTGGGGGGGGGGTGATGGGGGGGGGCAGGGAAAAGGAAAGGGCCCTTACCAACATTGCGTGTCCTCTTTCCCCTCTTGCGCTGCGCTCCGGCCCCGAGTCACCTGATCAGGGGGCTGAAAGGGGGGGGGGCCAGCCCCCCCGCAGGGGAGTACTTTGGGGAGGGTCTCTATGACCTTCCCCTCTCCCTGCTCTCTTTCACCGGCCGCCCACCGGCGATGCGGGCCTGTTTTCGCGTCCCCAGAGCCAAACAGTGAACTGCACCCGCAGGGTCCCGGGGGTTTAGGGGGCCCGGCCCCGGATCCCCGGACAGCCCAAAAATGGGACATCCCCAACTGTCTCGGAGGCGGGGGAGGGTCCCCAAAACGGAAAGTCCCGCCCATTGGGACGTTGGGGGGTAGGCATAAGGGTTTTATCGGAACAGAATGGCAATATCATTCAGTCACTGTGATAGTGATGTGTGGTCATTTTTTGGCAGTATTATTTGGTCTTTGTAAGTGGAATTTTTTAAAAATTTTGGTTTTTTCATTAACAGATAGTGATAAATTTGGTTGTAGGGGGTTTTTTGTGGTAACATTATTTAGAGGTGTTATCCATAGAAAATTGTCTTTATAGCTATGTTTGTATTTACAATATATTATTTTATAAAAATACATCCTAGCAGATCTTAGTAATGGTGCTCTTGGAGCAATTGTGTTTTTTCCCCATTCCAACTTGCTGGGGAGGGTGCAAGCAGTATGCCATGGGGTGTGTACAGAAAAGAACAAAGGCCTAGAATATAATGGGTCTGGGGAACACAGAATAAGAACAAAGGACTGGAGGGGTAGACAGGAAAAGAACAAAGGCCTGGGGTACAAGGAGTCTGGGAGAGCAAAGCAAAAAGAGAAAGAGAATAGGGAGCACAGAATCAGAAACATGTGGGAACAGATCACATACAAGGGGAGCACGTCTGTTATGTGTACATATTCCTCTAGACCTCTTTTTTGATATCTAATGAACATTTAATGGTGTGCAATACAATCTCTCTGATATCTCGCAAACTTCACTTGCTGTGATAATTATGTATGTAAATTTTATCCATGCTACTATTCCCAAATCAAATGGCCTACATCCTGTTTGTGAGGTCTGGTGGAATATGATTATTATACAATATGTTTTAAGACTTTGTGGTGGTATGTACAGTTGAAACCAGAAGTTCACTTATACTATATAAAAAGACACATATGCATGTTTTTCTCACTAGTTGACATGAAATCAGAATAAGGGCTTGTTCACACAATGTTTTTGTGATCCGTTTTACGGATCCGCAAAACGGATCCGCAAAACGGATCCGCAAAACGGATCTAACAATTGTCAGTGTGATTAACATTGCGTTCAATGGCAAAAGTGCATCACTGTTCTCACGGGAGATCGGCAATGCGCTTTTGAGAGCTCTCCTGCACTACACTTTTCGCATCCACTTTAAGAATTGACATGTCAATTCTTATTGCGGTTTACGCAAGTGAAAACCCATAGGAGATAATGGAGTCCGCTTTTGATACCTGTCCAAAAGCGCTCCACACTCCGGATATGTATCAGCTGCGCTTTGCATCCTGAAAGCGGATGCGAAAAGCGCAATTGGCGGCCGGATGGGGCATCGGCGGTGAGCATCGGCGGCTGGATGGACGGGGCATCGGCGGTGAGGGAGGCGGCCTGGATGACGGGGGCAAATCACCGGTGAGCGGCGGCTGGACGGACGGAGCATCGGCGGTGAGCGGCGGCGGCTGGACGGATGGGGGATCGGCGGCTGGACAGGTGAGGCGCTGCAGGGGGATGGATGGATGGATGGGGGAAGGTGAACTGCTGCTGGGTGAATGTGAACTGCTGAGAGAGAGAGAGAGAGAGAGAGAGAGAGAGAGAGATATCTCAAAACACATCCGGAAAGCGGATCCATAATACGCAACTCGAAAACCATACAATACGGATCGAAATAAAGTATCAACTGTTGCGTTTCTCGATCCGCTTTACAGATGCGCTTTTCACTCCTCAAAAACGGATCCGTAAAAAGGATGAAATACGTCGTGTGAACAAGCCCTAAAACTTTAACCGTTTCAGGTCAATTAGGATTACCAAAATTATTTATATTTGCCCAATTCCAGAATAATGAGAGAGAGAGAATTTTAAGGCATTTTTATTACTTTCTGCAAAGTCGAAAGTTTACATACACTAGGATTACTATGCCTTCAAACAATTTGGGACATGATGATGTCATCATACATGAAAAAACTTTGATATTCTCGGTTCACATATTTTGATCAAAAGATGTTTAAGCTGCCCACGACTTTCAACGTGATCTCAAATAGGGCAGTCCTAAACCCATCTTTTTACCTCTCAATAGAGCCACATTCAGGCCTTGGGGTCCCCCGACCTCCTTTATCCAGAGAGAAAAAAATATAAAAACACCCAACCTGCAAGCTGCACTTCTTTTTGACAGCCTTGTGAGTGGGTAGGTGCAGAAAATCAAAATGGAGGGACCCTTTTTCCCTTTAAAAATCTTTTGATCAAAAAAATGTGAACCGAGAATATCAAAGTTTTTTCATGTATGATAGACAGCATAAATGCTTCTTTAGGGATTTCCAGTAATGTATTGCCCTTTTTGCAGTAGTGTGCCCCTGGGGAGTGGAAGTGCGTGTGTACATGTATATATATATATATATATATATATATTTGTTTATATATATATATATATATATATATATATATGTGTGCCGCATCCCTGCCAGTGGCACCAAGGTTTGCATATGTTTTTTCAGAAGTGTTTTTTGTGCAGAACCATACGTTATATTTGGTATATATTGATTTTAACCTATATGGGGAGGAAAGGGTGCCTCCATTTTGATTTTCTGCACCTGCCCACTCTCACAGGCTGTCATAAGAAGTGCAGCTTGCAGGTTGGGTGTTTTTATATTTTTTTCTCTCTGGATAAAGGAGGTCGGTGGACCCAGTGAGAGGCCTGAATGTGGCTCTATTGAGAGGTAAAAGATAGTGTAGGACTGCCCTATTTGAGATCACGTTGAAAGTTGTGGGCAGCTTAAACATCTTTTGATCAAAATATGTGAACCGAGAATCTCAAAGTTTTTTCATGTATGATAGACAGCATAAATGCTTCTTCAGGGATTTCCACGTAATGTATTGTCCATGATGATGTCATGTCTTTAAAAGCTTCTGATAGGTTTATTGGTAACATCTGAGTTAATTAGAGACACACCTTTCGATGTTGTTTTTAATGCACACCTTAAACACACCGCTTCTGTGTGTAACATCTTGGGAAAGTATAAAGAAATCAGGCAAGATAACAGGAAGAGAATTGTGGACTTTTGCAAGTCAGTATCATCCTTGGGTGCAATTTCCAGATACCTGAAAGTGCCTCGTTCATCTGTACAAACAATTATACGCAAGTACAAATAAGATGGTAATGTCCAGCCATCATACACCTGGGGAAGAAGACGGGTTCTGTGTCTCAGAGATGAACGTGCTATGGTCTGACATGTGCATATCAACCCAAGAACAAAAACAAAAAACTTTGTGAAGATGCTTGCAGAAGTTGGAAATCCACAGTGAATCAAGTACTGTATCAACATGGACTGAAACGCTACTCTGCCAGGAATAAGCCATTGCTCCAAAAGAAACATATAAAAGCCAGATTAATGTTTCAAATGCACACAGGAAGACCTACAATTTTGGAGACATGTCCTGTGATCTGATGAAACTAAAATTGAACTGTTTGGCCTTAATGACCGTTTTTACATTTGGAAGAAAAAGGGAGAAGCTTGGAAGCATAAGAACACCATCCCAACTGTGAAGCAGAAAGGTATGATTATATTATTGGTTCTTTGTATTATATGTGGCATCTGGGCCGCGTCGAGCTATGACGCTTTGCTCCCTACTCCCAACAGAGCAGTGTATAGAGCCAGGATGCCGGCAGCAGGACAGGTGAATGCACTACCATGGGTTGTGTGTGAGGGAGGGGTGTAAGAGTTTGAGTGTGCAAGGGGAAGGGTGTGTTTGAGTGTGCGGATGAGGGGTGTGTGTTTGAGTGTATTTGGGAGAGGTGTGTGTGTTTGAGTGTTTGGGAGAAGGGTGTGTGTTTTAGTGTGTGGGGGAGGGGTGTGTGTTTTAATGTGCAGGGAAGGGCGGGAGGGTGTTTCAGTGTGCAAGGGTAAAGGAGTTGCCCAATTGTCTTCTGCCCCTTTCTCCTGTCTCCTACCCTCCTGCTGTCTTCTCTGGCATTCCCAGGGGGCAGGAGACAGGCCACAGGATATAGAAGTTTCCCTCTGCTCCCTGTCTCTTGCCCCCTGCAGGCTGTGGTGATTACCTATGGCAAAAACCTATTCAGCATCCAGGAAAGCTGGGTGACAACTCCATCCCCCAAAGGTGGCATCCAGTATTCCTATCATGGAATACTGGATGTTACCTGTGGGCGATGAATGTCACCCAGTTTTCCTTGATGCTTGATAGGGATCCAGCCTATAGGTATGTATGTGTGTAATGTTTGTTTATTTACAGGTTCCCATGCGGACTATTTTGGATTCGGTGGACTACGTCGGACCAACCTTGAATCTATTTTTTTCAAATAAAATGGTTAAAGAGGATTGTAGTCGAGGAGTGTTTATTTAAATTTTAAAAAAATATACAATTTGTTTGTTTTTTTTTCATATTCCCTGTTTCCCCGAAAATAAGACATCTCCCAAAAATAAGACCTAGTGCATTTTTTTCAAGCTGAGAAATATAAGGCCTCCCCTGAAAATAAGACCTAGCGGAAGTCAATGATATAGCTCGCCCCACACCATACATTAGAATTAGCAGATCATTTAGATAGGTCTTACCTTGCGTGGGAGGCTACCTGGACAAGAGGTGCTCATTAAAAGAAAGAGCTATTGCTATACATGAGGGATTGGGGCCAATGATTCTAAAAGAAATGGAGTCACAAGAAATTTACCATGAAATTTAGGGTTTAGAGAGTTATGATGATGTTCAGAGGATGATGACTGTCTTTGAATAAATGTTGCTTTTTGTTCATAAATAACGGGATCGGTAAATGTACCATAGATTGTTGTACATGGAAATAGAGTGACAAGAAATTCTAGATAGAAGTCAGAGTTTGGCTGCTTATGCTGATGTTTGTGACATGACTACAGTATATTAATAAATGTTGATTTTTTTTTTTGGTCAACAATAAATGTGAATTCCTCTTCATGGAAAAATAAGACATCCCCTGTAAATAAGACCTAGCACGACTGTAGGGGCAAAAATTAATATAAGACACTGTCTTATTTTCAGGGAAACAGGGTAATTCCAGTGATAGTAATGGAAGTGTCTGACAAACACCTTTTCAGTACTATCACTAGAGCTTGGTGTCAGCCAGTGGTGTTTCTTGTTCCCCAAGACTGACACTAACCCCATGTCGCTATTACTCCTATTTTTTCAACGCACCAGGGTTACTGGGAAGAGCCGGTAACTGTCAGAAGTGGGCCTCCCAATTTTCCATAACCAGCCAAAGTTAAACCGACAGCTGCAGCCTGATACTATTAGAATAGGAAGGTCCATTAACACTGGTCCCTTCCAACTCTAAAAAAGCAGGCCTTCACATTAGAGGGTACACTTCTGATGGTTACCCGGTTCTTCCCAGTACCCCTGGTGCATTGGGTACTGGGGTAATAGTGACACGGGGTTAGTGTCAGCTTTGGGGTGACAAAAACTACTGGTGGCTGACACCAAGCCTGAGCGCTAAAAACTGAAATTAAATGGAAAAAAACAGACACAAATTGCACAAAAAAAAACCTTTTATTTAAATAAACACTTCCTGACATCAGCCCTCATTTACCATTTTATTAAAGAAATCAATCCAATGTTGGTCTGAAATAATCCAATGAGTCTGACATAGTCCAAAACAGAAACCTGTACGTAGTAAGAACTTTAAAAAAAAATGACAGTACTAAATTCCATCTTCTGCACCCCATGAAGGTCATGCCTATGGCTGATCTTTTGGAGTTGCGGAGTACGGAGTTCACCCTGCAGAATATGTTTCTGGGGGGTACAGACCACAGCCACAGGTCCTCCCAAAGAGATATTAAACTGTGCTCTGTACTCCTCTCTCCCACCACTCCCCACCATTGTGTTATGCATCCTAGTGCCAACACAAAATACAACGCTCTACATCACCCTATATCTCTGAACCTATTACACCATAGTCCTCTCACCTCCACCTATCACTCCATTTCACCTATCACCCCATAACCTTTCCACCTATGACCCCATAACTCCCACCCTATCACCGCATTTGGAATTTGTACAAAGGGGCAGCACAGGTAGTGATGTGCTGAAAAAAATAGAATTCTAAGATGTTTGTGTGGTAAATTTTGCAAGGACGAGTCTTGGCCAGGAGAGGTCATCATGGCAGTCTGGACAGGGCGGAGAAGAAAAGGGAAAAAAAATTCCAGTCATAGAAAATGTCTCTGGTGAGTCTCTAGATGTAACTGTACTGTAGTCACTTAAATGTCTGCAGAGCCTGTGTACACTAACATCTACTCCTGTATAGTGATGAGCGATTACGTTGACTATCGTCATCGGGTCAATAGTCGATATCGGCAATTATCAATAAGATATCCGATAGTCGATAATAGATTATCGCCGCTGACCATTAAAGTCTATGGGAGAGGAACAACGCCTTCATTCTTACACCCAAACAGGGATGGAGAAGCTGGAATTAACATCCACAACAGTCAAATGGATACGTGCTACATCTTAGGCAACACACTTAGGTTAAAAACCACAGAAAAAAACTCACAGACCATTCACTATCCCTTTCTTGCACCACAGCATGCCCCTTTAAAAACCTGCATGACCCACAAATTAAAAGTGCCAGAAGGCAGTATGATTTTGAACCACCCATTTTACTTGAACTGGACAATTGGCAAATCCCTGTCCTGGAATGCAGCATGAGCACAAAACATGCATTACCCCAGATTTATAAGTTCCGGAAAAAGTAGTCTTTCAACCACCATTTAGTTGAACGGGAAATTAACTATATCTGTCCTGTACTGCAGTATGACCTTTAAACCTGTCGAACCACAGATTAAAAAGGTGCTGGGAAAAGGATCTTTTAAACCCCCAAATTTAGTTGAACTGGACATTGACTATACCTGTCCTGGCCCCGCAGTAGGACCTTTAAAAACCTGTCTGACCACCAAATTAAAAATGCCGGAAAAGGAGTCTTTGAACCACCATTTTAGTTGAACGGACATTAACTATATCGTCCTGTACCGCAGTATGACCATTAAACCTGTCTGACCCACAGATTAAAAAGTGCTGGGAAAGGAGTCTTTCAACCACCATTTTAGTTGAACTGGACATTGACTATACCTGTTCTGTACCACAGTATGACCATTAACGTCTGACCCACAGATTAAAAAGTGCTGGGAAAAGGATCTTTCAACCACCATTTTAGTTTGAACTGGACATTGACAAATATCTGTCCTGTACCGCAGAAATGACCATTAAACCGTCTGACCCACAATTAAAAAGTGCTGGGAAAAGGAGTCTTTCAACCACCATTTTAGTTGAACTGGACATTGACTATGCCTGTTCTGTACCACAGTATGACCTTTCAACCTGTCTGAACCCCCAGATTAAAAGTGCCGGAAAAAAGGAGTCTTTCAACCACCATTTTAGTTTTCACTGCCCATAGACAAATCCCTGTCCTGAGCCACACATGAGCCCCAAACCTGCATGACCCCAAATTAAAAAGTGCCGGAAAAAGGAGTCTTTGAACCACCATTTTAGTTGAACTGACATTGACTATATCTGTCCTGAAACCGCAGAATACCATTAAACCTATCTGACCCACAGATTAAATAGTGCCCAAAATAGGAGTCTTTCAAACACCATTTTAGTTTCACTGGACATTGACTAACCTGTCCTGGACCACAGAGATCCCCAAACCTGCATGACCCCCAGAATAAAAAGTGCTGGAAAAAGGATTTTTTTCCCAACCACCATTTTAGTTTCACTGGACATTGACTATACCTGTCCTGTACCATAGCATGACCCCTAAACCTGTTTGACCCACAGATCACAAAGTGGCATTATGCTATTTTGCACAGTGACTGTCATTTAGTATATTTTTTTGGTAACTGACAATTGTTTTACAGAATTTTTTTAGGGAAGTTTTATTTATAGTTTTACATTATTATCATTTTGCTTTTTTCAAGTGTGATAACATACAACATACACCCCTCCCTGCAGTTTTTTTTTTACACGTGTAGATGTGTTAATTCGTCCGCACACCCCATAAGTAATAAAAATGTCTTAATCATCCCCAAAACACTTCTTAGTTAGAAAGACATTTGCCCCCTGGCTTCTGAAGTGATTCAGCCAATCAATTCAAGGGTTTTAAAATTTTTCCTCCAAAATCCTTCTTCAGTGATTAGGGACAGACTCCCTGGAGATCAAATGATGTGACCCCATATGACTCCAGCCCCAGAAAATTTTAAACCTCAAATTGTGCAATTTGGGTCCAGCCCTGGGCCCTTGTTTGACAAGCCGTAACCTCACAGAAATCACCTCTTTTCAAAATCTGATTTTTTTTGAAAAATTTTGAAGCCTCCTGATTGCCCCTAATGGAGAGCCAGTGCTGCCGTCAGCCACTGTTAAACAGGGAGGTCCAGCTGCCAGGGCCAGACTTACAGTGGGTGCGGTGAGAACCAGGCTAACGTCTGCACTATTAAAAACGGAGGCCAGCTTCCAGGGCCAGACTTACAGTGGGTGGGGGTGAGAGCCCAGGCTAGCGTCTGTCATCAAATTAACACGCAGTTCAGCTGCCAGGGCCGGAGTTACAGTGGTGCGTTAAGCCCAGGCTGGCGTCCGCATCTATTTACAACGGTAAAAATGCCCTTATGACGCAGCAACAAAACAGTCTTTGCTGAAGCAGAGTACGGAAGTGTGAGTAAAACCTCCAGCCTTCCTCAGTACACAGTCAAGACCTGGGTAGCGCTTGCCCTCCGTAGGGAGTGCGGACCAATTGAGCTACACTTGGAAATACTGGTGGTTAACATTCCTGTTCCACCCAGGGCCCTTTTTCTTGCATTCTTTTCTCATTTTACTCAATGTGCTGGAGAAATTGTCTCTGTTCTTTGTTCTCTGTCCGTGCCCATACTCCAGTCCCCCTGAATAACCTACATCCGGGCAAGTCTTCCTGTACCTTTCTTGTACAATTCGAGGAATTTTTTTACCAGCTATTTTGTACATGCAAGTTTTTTAGTAGTTTAATTCTAGAAAACACATTTTTAAAAAAAGAATGGAATCCCACCATGTCTTTGTTTCACTTTTTTAATTGTATTAAATGGGTTGTCTCAAACAGGGATTGCTAGCTATGTTAAAGATCTTGCAAAAACAAGTCATTTTGCAATATGTGTCCATTAACATGTCCTACCTATTTCCCGTTTCTGACAGCACCATCACCCCTTGGGGCCACTCTTGACAATTTGGAAGAACAAATGTCTGTTAGAAACCACATTTTTACAATAGGACCTGTATTTTAGCTGCATTTCCCCAGCAAAATGCCCCAAAAATTCAAAACATGACCCATGAGCCACTTTGACAATTGTGAAGAACAAATGTCTGTTAGAAACAACATTTTTTAAAATAGGACCTGTAGTATAGCTGCATGTCACAGCAAAATGCCCCCCAAAATTCCAAAACATGACCCTTGAGCCCCTTTTTGGACAATTGTGAAAACAAAATGTTGTTAGAAAACAACATTTTTTAGAATAGGACCCGTAGTGTTGCTGCATTTCAAAGCAGCATGACCCCAAAAGTTATAAAAATGACTTCTCAGCCACTGTTAAAATTTGTGAGGGAAAAAAGCCACTTAGAAGGCACATTTCCCGTTCCAAAGGACCATGATTATAGCTGTATCTCAAAGCAAAATTTACCCCAAAAAATTAAAAAATATGACTTCTCAGCCACTATTAAAAATTGTGATGGAGAAATTCCACTTAGAAGCCACATTTCTGTTCCAAAGGACCATAATTATAGCTGTATCTCACAGCAACATGACCTCAATACCATTGACAATGCGAAAACTTCTAAAGAAAAGTGATAATTGGAATACGGGTTTGGGCATGAAACCTTGCAAAATGAACTGTTGGGGAAAAAAGAATAAAAATTGCAGTAAGAAATGATCATTTTAAAAAAAAATTTCAAGAGGACCATTTCTGTTTGAAGAGGAATGTGAAGTAGTCCGGCAACTAATCGGTGACCTCGGGAATTGGGGCCACAACAATCATCCCGAAATCCATGCCTGATTCATCTTGATGAAAGTCCAAACGATCCACATTAACTGTGGAAAGCCGATGCTTTGTCCTTTAATGACTTCCCTCCAGCTGTGCTGAAGGTCCGCTCAGATATGACCGCTTGGCTGCTGGCAGGACAACACCTCTATGGCGTGGCGAGCGACTCGGGCCCATTCGTCCTTTTGGATACCCAGAAGTCTATTGGGTCCCGAACACATACAAAAACATCGGTGTTGAGGGCCCCAGATAGTCATGCAACCATGATCTTTAACTGGTCTCTGTGTGTTGGATGTTGCCCTGCACTGGCATGCGTTGGTGAGGTGGTAAATAAAGATTGCCAGAGGTCACCCATTAGGCTTCTGCCGTCTTGCCTGCTGCTGCTGTCGCTACGGCTACTTGGCACTCTACTGCTGTCACGTCGCTGACGTTGTTTTCCCCCCGTGACATTTGAAGAACTGAAGCAGAAAGCAACAGATGTCTCCAGTTGATCAATCAGCAAGGTCTCCATTTTTCCCGCATTTCACTCTCTATTTGGGTGGGTTGATGGAAAGTGCTGAGTTTTGTTTGTACCGGGATCCAGGAGGTGGCCACCCAGTTAACTGTTGTTTCATTTTGATGGCCTTAATGCGAGGAATCATGTTGGAGGAAATGGAGCATCCAAGCACTCATGTGAGAGATGGAGCCTTGATTTCCCACCTCTCGGTCCGAGGGGCACTAGCAAACTCAATCTTTCCTCATCCCTTTCCCCCTCCGCCTCAAATTCCCGCCACCTCTTCCAAGGCAGGGACGTTTGGGAATGTCAGTGTCCAAAGGAAAAACCTCCTTTCCCTTTTCCTCCGCTTCCTCCGGCACAGCTTCAACACAGCCCTGACTTGCCTCAGATGATGCACCCTGAGAGCTGAGGTGCCGCCTTGCACTAGCCATGGACCCCGAACCACTGCCTAATGGCAAAACTGGCAAGGATGGTGCAGAGCTCTTTCACCTGCCTCCACTCTTGGTGGCTCAACACCCCGAGGTCCGCACCGCTGCTTGTCAGGGCCCTGTGTCACTTCGTACTGCGTAATGGCATAGCGCTGCGCCCACAATCGCTGGAGCATGTGGCGGGTGGAATTCCAGCGAGTTGCCATGTCAACAATGAGACGGTTGCCGGGGAAGCCGAGCTGACGCTGCAACGCAGCCAGGCGGGACGAAGCAGAGTGCGAACACCGGAAGTGCGAACTCAGACCTCGAGCCTTCTTCAGCAGGCAGTCCAGACTCGGTAGCGCTTTTAGAAATTTCTGGACGACGAGGTTCATGACTGCCAAAAAAGGAGTGCTCCACCTCCCGATTTTAAAAGGGGGGGGCCAGCAATTTCGACCGTTTACCGCACACCACCGCCGGCAAAAGGTTTTTTGTCAACCCAGCCAGCGCTGGGGACCCCGTTGCGGAGAGCCGTCCACCCCTGACCTGTGTGGACGGTCTCCAAGACAATTAATTTCAACACGGCCTGGTTTCTCTGGGCCCTGATGCCACCAAGGACCTTGGTGAAAGACCCGAAACCATCCCTGCGTTTTGAAGAGCGTGCACCGGCCGGAGAAAACCGTCACCCCCAGAGACATCGACCCAGCTCACCCAGTGACTGTCACAGATATATACGGCCTTGGCCGTGCTTATAGTCCATGTTCGGTGGTAGAGGGTTTTTTTTTTTTCGGACCAGAGCAGAAAACGCGCTTAAAAATTTTAGATGAAAAACGGGGCGGGCCAGGGCGGGACGGCTTTTTCTGGAAAAGAAATGCCCGTCGGGGATCTGGTATTGGTGCAGGCAAGGGGGCCAGACGTGCGGAACCCATCCCCCTCCCGATGGGATCAGTAACTGGGGCGTCATGAAAAAAGAAAATCTCCTCTTTTTCCTTGATCTTTTACATCTTCCGACCCCCAAATGCATTTTTTCATCAAAAAGGTTCTTCAGAAAATGGATTATTCACAGTGGGGGGTACACAGTTGACATTTTTTGGGGGGTGCCTTTTGCTTCATGTTGGACAGAGCTGAAGACGACATTTTGGGGCCAGACGGAGGACGAGAGTTAAAACTCTGGTGCAGGTTTTATTAACCACTGAAAACAGATTGGCGACGCTTTCTTACTGAGATTCCAGGGCCCTACCCACGATACGCTGACGGTCCCGCAAACCGAAAAATCCGCTCTTGTGTTTGTCGCCAGCACTGAAGGAGCACCTTCTCTCGTACCTCCTCCATGTCCTAAAACCCCCCCTTGCTCACTTACCACCTCATTTTTGCTCCATTTTCCGAAATCAAATTTGAGAGGGGTTTGGGAATTTTTTTAACGTCTCTTATAAAAGACGGCAAATCACAGCTATTCTCAAAACCCCAAAACAAAAAAAATTTCGTATTTAAATTTTAAATGCAAGGGGGCTCTACAACAAATCTGGGCTGGGCAAAAAGGCAAAAAACATCTGAAATGTATACGGGTAATAAAAAGGGATTTTTGGGACCTATCAATCACCTATGGGGACTACACATTTGCGGGTTTTAAATTTAACTGCAAGGGGGCTCAATCAACAAATCGGCGGGCAAAAGTGCAAAAAAAACGTATCTAAAAATTTAACGGATAATAAAAAATTTTTTTGGCCCCCCCTTCAACACCGTTTTGGGGACTACAAAAATGCTTTTCAAATTTAATCAAGGGGCCTACAACAAATTGGACTGGGCAAAAAATGCAAAAAACCGTATCTGAAATTACTGTAAACGGATAATAAAAGGGATTTTTTTGGCACCATAACCTTGGTGACACACAAATTTCTGGATTCTAAATTAACTCAAGGTGGGTCTATCAATAAATCTGGACTGGGCCCAAAATGCAAAAAACACTTCGAAATGTATCCCATAAAAAAAGGTTTTTTGGCCCTCCAATTCACCGTGGACACACAATTGCTGGATTCAAATTTTAAATGCAAGGTTTCTCATCAAAAATTGGGCTGGGGCAAAAGGGAAAAAACACGTATCGAAATGTATCATAATAAAAGTATTTTTTGGGACCTATCAATTCACCTTGGGGACTCAAATTGCTGGTTCAAATTTAACTGCAAGGGGGCTCAAACAACAAATCTGGGTGGGAAAAATGCAAAAAAAACGTAACTGAAATGTAAAAACGGATAATAAAAAGGTATTTTTTTCCCTATCATTTTACCTGTGGGAACACAATTTCTGGATTCAAATTTAACGCAAGGTGGGTCTATCAACAAATCTGGACTGGGCAAAAGTCAAAAAAAAAACGTATCGAAATGATACAGATAATAAAAGGTATTTTTGGCACCTACAATTCACCCGTGTGACTACACAATTGCTGGATCAAAATTTAAAATGCAAGGGGGCTCTATCAACAAATCGGGGCTGGGCAAAAAGGGAAAAAACACGTATCGAAATGTACGTATACGGGTAATAAAAGGTTTTTTTGGCACCCACCCTGTGGGGACACACAATTGCGATTCTAATTTTAAATGCAAGTGGCTCTATCAAAAACTGGGCTGGGCAAAAGTGCAAAAAAAAACTATCAAAAAGTTACCGGATAAAAAAAGGTTTTTTGGGACCTACCAAATTCACCTGTGGGGAAACACAATTGCGGATTTTAAATTTAAATGCAAGGTGGGTCATCAAAAAATCTGACTGGGCAAAAGGCAAAAAACACTATCTGAAAAGATACGGATAAAAAAAGGGATTTTTGGCACCTACAATTCACCTGTTTGACTACACAATTGCTGGATTCAAATTTAACTGCAAGGTGGCTCTATCAACAAATCGGACTGGGCAAAAAAGGGAAAAAACACTATCTGAAATTAACAGAAATAAAAGTATTTTTGCCCTATAAACCTGTGGTGACTACACAATTTCGTTTGAAATTTAACTGCAAGGTGGGTCTATCAACAAAAATGGCTGGGGAAAAAACAAAAAAAACGTATCTAAATGTATACTGAAAAAAAGGGATTTTTGGCACCTACCAATTCAATGTGGTACTAACAATTGCTGATTTAAATTTAACTGCAAGTGGCCATCAACAAATCTGGAATGGGCAAAATGCAAAAAACCCCTATCTGAAATGTATACGGGTAATAAAAGGGATTTTTTTTCACCTATCAACCTGTGGGGACTACAAAATTTCTGTATTGAAATTTAACTCAAGGTGGCTCTATCAACAAATTCTGGATGGGCAAAAAGGGAAAAAAAAACTATCTGAAATTAACGAATAATAAAAGGTATTTTTTGGCACCATCAATTCCCCTTTGGGGCTACACAATTGCGGATTCAAATTTTAACTGCAAGGGTCTATCAAAAAACGGACTGGGCAAAAGGCAAAAAAAAACTATCTGAAATTATACGGAAAAAAAGGGATTTTGGACCCTATCAATTCACCTTTGGTACTACACAATTTCTGTTAAGATCACACTTATAAAAAACGCATAACTACACTCAAACATACACCATTTAAGGTTAGATAGATAGA
>JAODAL010038070.1:0-27080 GCA_025379985.1 Phyllomedusa bahiana
CCTTTTTTGGAGTGTCAGTGCAGACACAACACGGGGGGAAAATGGGTTTTTTTTTGAGACCGGGCATATACTGGTTTTTTTTCTTTTTTCAAAGGTCCCTTTTTGATGCCTTGGTATTGGGGTAGAGGGCACAAAAAAGTAAGAAAAGGGAAAAGAACTGTCCAAAATGAGGCTCAGCCCCGCCCACTCTGAAATTAAAAGTTCATTCCCCCCCTACCGACTGAGGTTCCGGGCACCGCGACGTGGGGAAAAGGGTTTGTGGTGCCCGGCCTGACAGAGCATCCGTGTTTCAAGGTCCCGTGATCTTCATAGTTCCAATAGGATCAGTGTTTAATAAAAACCCCCGCACAGGATTGGGGGTTTAGTGACGAAAACTCCTGCTCCCTGAGGCCCTTTGGGGCGGTTCCCCTTAAAGAACCAGACTTAACATAATTCCCCATTTTCTCCACTGTCCCCAAACAAACCCTTCCCCGGCCCCAACAATGTGCATTGTTTTTCATTGATTTCTAATTTTTTTTTTTTTCTTGTTTGGCCAAACGTGAGTACTGGTTTGTTTGTTTTTTTTCATGGGTCCAGTATAGTGCTTTGGTAGTGTAGAGGCAAGCACAATCAGTAAAGAAAAGATAAAAAAAAAAACCCTCCCCAAAGTGGGGGGTTTGAACCCCAAGACCCTAAAATTTTAAAAGGGCTCATGCTTACCCTGAGTTAGCCCGGCAATGCGGTTGGCAATGCTTTGGAGAGTCAGAGCAAGCCCCAGCTTCCGTGGGGCAAAATGGGTTTTTTTTTCAAGCCCCCAAGTACCCTTTTTTGGGTTTCATTTTTTCATTTGGTCCCTTGAATATGCTTTTTTTTTGGGTTAGAGGCAAGCACAAATAAAAAAGGAAAAAAGGCGCAGCCCAACTTGCCTAACCCTACGAAAACCGAAATTAAAATCTCATGCTCTACCCTGAGGAGCCGGGCATTGGGGGGCCAAAGGGTTTGGATGTAGGGGGGCCAAAAAAGCTCCGTTAAAACAAGGTTGTGAGTTCAAGTTTCATTAGGATTAAATTTGCACTGTTGGACAGCAGAAACATTGTGGTTCCCGGGGAAATTTGCCCCCCCCGGGGGCCCCGGGGTTCGATTCCCGGCCAATGGGCCAATTTTACCCCGAATTTCCCTTTTTTCCCCCCCCTCAAAACAAACCATCCCAGGCCGAAAATTTGTGCATTGTTTTTTTATTTGATTTTTCCAATATTTTTTTTATCCTCCCTTTTTCACAGGGTCTATTTTCCTAAAAGACCGCCGATTACTGGTTTGTTTTCTTTTTACATAGGGCCCTTGTAGATACCTTGTATGTGTTGAGGATAAACAAGCAGTAGGAAAGGTAAAATGAAGACGGGGCCCCAAAGTCAAGTACCGTCAAATACTGCTTTGTTTTTGGTTTTTTTCATAGTCCCTTGAAATGCCGTGGTCCGGTGTTAAAGGAAAGGGACAAGCAGTAGAGAAAAGGAAAAGAGCATACCCAACGTGGGGGTCGACCCCACGACCCTGAATTAAAAATCTCTGCTTAACACGGGGACCCGCAGCGGCGCCAAAAAAATTTTTGGGGTGTAGGGGGCTAGGAGCATCGTGAGCAGGGTCATGTGATGGGTTTACATTTTGATTTCTTTTAGGGAAAGGAACTAAAACAAAAAGATTAGTGGTTTAGTGGGAGAATTCTGCCCGCCCCGGGGAGGGCATGGGTTTGCTACCCGGCCAAAGCAAAGCAGCAATTTTTTTCCCGAAACCCCTTTTTTTCCATCCTTTCAAACAACATCCCCGACAAGAACGATTTGCAAGTCTTTCATTTGATTTTTCCGTTTTTTTTTTTCATCCTCTTTGGCCAGCATGTTTTTTTGTAAGACCGTAAATACTGGTTTGTTTTCTTTTCATGGGCCCTTGTAGATGACTTGGGGATGGTGCTAGGGAAACAAGCACAAGCAAATATAGAAAAGGTGAAAAAGCTGCCGCCCAAAAAGTGGGGGCCCAAAAAACCAACCCCGAGATTAAGGTTCTCATGCTTCTACCGACTGAGCTAGCCCGGGGATGCCGTGTGAAAGTCTTTTGGGGTGTCATGCTAGACACAACATCCGGGGGAAAACTGGCTTTTTTTCGAGACCGTCAAACTGGTTTTTTTTTTTTTCAAAGGTCCCCTTTTTGATGCCTTGGTATGGTTGAAGAACAAGCACAAAGTAAGAAAAAGGGTACAAGCAAGCGGCCAAAGTGACCCCGCCTGGACTCTAATTAAAAATTTATTCTCTACCGATGAGGTTTTTCCCGGGCACGCGACGTGGGGGAAAAGGGGGGTTTTGGGTGCCCGGCCCAGGCAGACATCCGTTTTCAGGTCCCCTGTTCATAGTTCCCAAAAGGGTCATGTTTAATAAAAAAAACCCTGACGACAAGATTGGGGGTTCAGTGACAAATTCTCCCCTGCCACCGTGAGCCTTGGCGGTTCCCGTTTAAATGCAAGCCCGCACTTTAAACATAATTCCCCATTTTTCTCCACTTTCCAAACACCTTCCCCCGGCCCAACAGATGTGCATTGTTTTTTTTGTTTCCAATTTTTTTTTTTCTTTTCCGTTTGGGGCCCTAACGTCGAGTATGGTTTGTTTTTTTTTTTCAGGGCAGTATAAGCTTTGGTATGTGTTGAGGCAAGCCCCAATCAGTAAAAAGAAAAGATAAAAAGAAAAGCCCAAAAATGGGGGTTCGAACCCCAAGACCCTAAAAATTTAAAAGGGGCTCATCTTTACCGACTGAGTTAGCCAGGCATGCGGTGTGGCAATGCTTAGGGGAGTCAGAGCAAAGGGGCCCCAGCACCTGGGCAAAATTGGTTTGTTTTCAAGACCGTCAAGTACTTTTTTGGTTTCATTTTTCATAGGTCCCTTGAATATGTCTTTTTTTGGAGTTAGAGGCAAGCACAAGCAGTAGAGAAAAGGAAAAAGGCAGCTAGCCAACTTGAGGCTCAACCCTACGAACCTGAAATTAAAACTCTCATGCTCTACCGACTGAGGTAGCCGGGCATGCGGCGCCGGAAAGGGTTTGGAGTGTCAGGGCCAAACAGAGCATCCGTAAACAAGGTCCTGTGATGTTCACAGTTTCATTAGGATTAATATTTAGCACATGTATGGACAGCAGAGCATTGGTGGTTCAGTGGTAGAATTCTCGCCTGCCACGCGGGAGGCCCGGGTTCGATTCCCGGCCAATGCAGCGCAACAATTTTACCTGAATTTCCTCTTATCTCCACCCTCTCAAACAACCATCCCCAGGCCGAACAGTTGTGCATTGTTTTTCATTTGAGTTCTCCAATATTTTTTTCATCCTCTTTGTCACAGCAGTCTATTTCCTAAAAGACCGCCGATTACTGGTTTGTTTTCTTTTTACATAGGTCCCTTGTAGATACCTTGGTATAGTGTTAGAGGCATAAACAAGCAGTGGAGGAAAGGTAAAATGAAGACGCCCAACGTCAAGTACCGTCAAGTACTGCTTTGTTTTGTTTTTTCATAGGTCCCTTGTAAATGCCGTGGTACGGTGTTAAAGGCAGGCACAAGCAGTAGAGAAAAGGAAAAGAGCAGTAGCCCAACGTGGGGCTCGACCCCACGACCCTGAAATTAAAAGTCTCTCGCTTTAACGACAGGTAGCCTGGCATGCGGCGCCAAAAAAATTTGGAGTGTCAGGTCTAGACAGAGCATCCGTGAGCAGGGTCATGTGATGTTCACAGTTCCATTAGGATTACTCTTTAGGAAGGAACTAAATCATAGAGCATTAGTGGTTCAGTGGTAGAATTCTCGCCTGCCACGCGGGAGGCATGGGTTTGCTACCCGGCCAATGCAATGCAGCAATTTTTCCTGAATACCCCCTTTTCTCCATCCTTTCAAACAACACTCCCCGAGCAAGAACGATTTGCAATGTCTTTCATTTGATTTCTCCAGTTTTTGTTTTCATCCTCTTTGGCCCAGCCATGTATTTCTTGTAAGACCGTCGAGTACTGGTTTGTTTTCCTTTTACATAGGTCCCTTGTAGATGACTTGGTATGGTGCTAGAAGCAAGCACAAGCAGTATAGAAAAGGTGAAAAGCTGCCGCCCAACGTGGGGCTCGAACCCACGACCCTGAGATTAAGAGTCTCATGCTCTACCGACTGAGCTAGCCGGGCATGCCGTGTGAACTGCTCTTTGGAGTGTCAGTGCTAGACACAACATCCGGGGGCAAAACTGGCTTTTTTTCGAGACCGTCATATACTGGTTTGTTTTCTTTTTTCAAAGGTCCCTTTTAGATGCCTTGGTATGGTGTAAGAGGCAAGCACAAGCAGTAGAGAAAAGGATACAAGCAGCTGTCCAAAGTGAGGCTCAGCCCTGCGACTCTGAAATTAAAAGTCTCATTCTCTACCGACTGAGGTTGCCGGACACGCGACGTGGGCAAGGGTTTGTGGTGCCAGGCCTAGACAGAGCATCCGTGTTCAAGGTCCCGTGATCTTCATAGTTCCAATAGGATCAGTGTTTAATAAAAACCATGACGACAGAGCATTGGTGGTTCAGTGACAGAATTCTCGCCTGCCATCCGTGAGGCCTTGGTGCGGTTCCCGTTAAATGCAACGCAGCACTTAAACATCAATTCCCCATTTTCTCCACTGTCTCAAACAACCTTCCCCAGGCCCAACAGATGTGCATTGTTTTTCATTGATTTCTCCAATTTTTTTTTCTTTTCCTGTTTGGCACATAACGTCGAGTACTGGTTTGTTTGTTTTTTTTCATGGGTCCAGTATAGATGCTTTGGTATGATGTTAGAGGCAAGCACAATCAGTAAAGAAAAGATAAAAAGCAACCGCCCAACGTGGGGTTCGAACCCAAGACCCTAACATTAAGAGTCTCATGCTCTACCGACTGAGTTAGCCAGGCATGCGGTGCTGGCAATGCTTAGGAGAGTCAGAGCAAGCCACAGCATCCGTGGGCAAAATTGGTTTGTTTTCAAGACCGTCAAGTACTTTTTTGGTTTCATTTTTCATAGGTCCCTTGAATATGTCTTTTTTTGGAGTTAGAGGCAAGCACAAGCAGTAGAGAAAAGGAAAAAGGCAGCTAGCCAACTTGAGGCTCAACCCTACGAACCTGAAATAAAAACCTCATGCTCTACCGACTGAGGTCGCCGGGCATGCAGCGTCCGGAAAAGGGTTTGGAGTGTCAGGGCCAAACAGACATCCTAACAAGTCCTGTGATTTCACAGTTTCATTTGGATTAATATTTAGCACATGTATGGACACAGCAGAGCATTTTTTGTCAGTGGTAGAATTCTCGTCCTGCCAACGCGGGAGGCCCCGGATTCGATTTCCGCCAATGCAGCGCAACAATTTTACCTGAATTTCCTCTTATCTCCACCCTCTCAATCAACCATGCCCAGGCCGAAGCAGTTGTGCATGTGTTTTCATTTGAATTTCTTCCAATATTTTTTTCATCCCTTTGTCACAGCATCTATTTCCTAAAAGACCGCCAATACTGGTTTGTTTTCTTTTTTACATAGGTCCCTATAACCTTGGTATACGCGTGTTAGGAGCATAAACAAGCAGTGGAGAAAGGTAAAGTGAAGACGCCCAACTCAGTACCGTCCAAGGTACATCTGCTTTGTGTTTGTTTTATTTTTCATATGTCCCCTGTAAATGCCGTTGGTACGGTGGTAAAGCATGGCACAAGCAGTAGAGAAAAAGGAAAAGACAGTAGCCCACGTGGTTCCTCACCCCACCCCTGATATTAAAAGTTCTCTCGCATTAACTCAAGTAGCCTGGCTGCGTGCGCCAAAAAACTTTGAGTGTAGGTCTAGACCAGAGCATCCTAGCATGTCATGTGATGTTCAGCCAGTTCCATTAGGATTTACTCTTTTAGGAAGGAACAAAATCATAGAGCAGTTAGTGGTTTTCATAGATAGCAATCTCTGCGCCAGCCACGCGGGAGGCATGGGTTTTGCTACCCGCCCATGCAATGCAGCAATTTTTCCTGTAATACCCCCATTTCTCCATCCTTTTCAAACAACACTCCCCGAGCAAGAAACGATTTGCATTGTCTTTCAATGATGATTCTCCATATTTTTGTTCATCCCCCTTTTGGCCCAGCATGTATTACTTGTAGAGACCGTCGAGTACTGGTTTGTTTTTCCTTTTACATAGGTCCCTTGAAAATGACTTGGTATGGGCGAGAAGCAAGCACAAGCAGTATAGAAAAGGTTAAAAGCTGCTGCCGCCCAACGTGGTCGCTCCGAACCCACAACCCTGAATTATAGTCTCATGCTCTAACCGACTGATGCTATCCGGGCATGGCCGTGTGAACTACTCTTTGGAGTGTCAGTGCTAGACAACAACTACGTGGCAAAACTGGCTTTTTTCTGAGCCGTCCAGATCCTGGTTTGTTTCTTTTTCAAAGGTCCCCTTTAGATGCCTTGGTATGGTGTAAGAGCAAGCACAAGCAGTAGAGAAAATGAATACAAGCAAGCTGTCCAAAGTGAGGGCTCAGCCCTGCGACTCTGAAATTAAAAGTTCTCATTCTCTACCGAGACTGAGTTGCCCGAGACACGCGACGTGTTCAAGGGTTTGTGTGCAAGTCCAATACAGAGCATCCTTGTTCAAGGACCCGTGATCTTCATATTTACCAATAGGATTACAGTGTTTAATAAAAACCATGACAGACAGAGCAATGTGGGTTCAGTGACAGAATTCTCGCCTGCCATCCTTATGCCTTGGGCGGTTTTCCCGTAAAATGCAACGCAGCACTAAACAGGAATTCCCCATTTTCTCCACTGTCTCCAAACAACCTTCCCCAGCCCAACAATGTGCATTGTTTTCAATTGATTTCTCCAATTTTTTTTTCTTTTCTTGTTTGGCACATAACTTCGAGTACTGGTTTGTTGTTTTTTTTCGATGGGTCCAGATAGATGCTTTTGTATGATGGGAGAGGCCAGAGCACAATCATAGACGAAAAGATAAAAGCAACCGCCCAACGTTGGGTTCCGAACCCAAGAACCCTAAGATTAAGAGCCTCATGCTCCTACCGACTGAGTTAGCCAGGCATGCGGTGCTGGCAATGCTTAGGAGAGTCAGAGCAAGCCACAGCACTCCGTCGGGCAAATTGGTTGTTTCAAGACCGACAAGTACTTTTTGGTTTCATTATTTCATACGGATCCCCATGAATAGTCTTTTTTGTGAGTTAGAAGGCAAGCACAATTAGTAGTAGAAAAGGAAAAAAGGCATCTAGCCAACTTGAGGCTCAACCCTACGAACCTGACAATTAAAACCTCTCATGCTCTAATCTACCGACTGAGGGAAGCCGAGCATGCGGCGCCGGAAAGTTTTGGAGTGTCAGGGCCAAACAGGAGCATCCGAAAAACAGTCCTGTGATGTTAACAGTTTCATTAGGATTAATATTTAGCACATGTATGGACAGCAGAGCATTGGTGGTTCAGTGGTAGAATTCTCGCCTGCCACGCGGGAGGCCCGGGGTTCGATTCCCGGCCAATGCAGCGCCACAATTTTACCTGAATTTCCCTCTTATCTCCACCCTCTCAAACAACCACCCCCCAGGCCGAACAGTTGTGCAATGGTTTTTCATTTGAGTTCTCCAATATTTTTTTCATCCTCATATGTCACAGCATGCCTATTTCCTAAAGACCGCCGATTACTGTTTGTTTTCTTTTTATAACATAGTCCCTGTAGATACCTTGTATACGTGTAGAGGCATAAACAAGCAGTGGAGGAAAGGTAAAATTAGAAAAGACGCCCCAACGTCAGTTACCCGTCAAATACACTTAGATTTTTGTTTTTTCATAGTCCCTTGTAAATACCAGTGGTACGGTTGTTAAACGAGTGCACAAGCAGTAGAGAAAAGGAAAAGAGCAGTAGCCCAACGTGGGGCTCGACCCCACGACCCTGAGATTAAAAGTCTCTCGCATTAACGACAGGTAGCCTGGCTTGCGGCGCCAAAAAACTTTGGAGTGTCAGGTCTAGACAGAGCATCCGTGAGCAGGGTCATGTGATGTTCACAGTTCCATTAGGATTACTCTTTAGGAAGGAACTAAATCATAAGCATAGTTGTTCATGTGTAGAATTCTCGCCTGCCACGCGGGAGGCATGGTTTCTACCCGGCTCCATGCAATGCAGCAATTGTTTCCTGAGTACCCCCTTTTTCTCCATCCTTTCAAAACAACACTCCCGCGAGCAAGAACGATTTTTGCAATGTCATTCATTTGATTTCCTCCAGTTTTTGTTTTCATCCTCTTTTGGCCCACCATTGTATTTCTAGTAAGACCGTCAGTACTGGTTTGTTTTTCCTTTTACATAGGTCCCTTGGAGAAGAGTAAATGACTTGGTATGGTTGCTGAGAAGCAAGCACAAGCAGTATAGAAAAGAGGTGAAAGAGTCTGCCGACCCAACGTGGGCTCGAACCCACTACCCAGAGATTAAGAATTCTCATGCTCACCGACTGAGCTAGTCCGGGCAATGCCGTGTGAACTGCCTTTTGGAGTGTCAGTGCTAGACACAACCACGGGGGCAAAACTGGCTTTTTTTTCGAGACCGTAATATACTGGTTTTTTTTCTTTTTACTAAGGTCCCTTTTAGATGCCTTGGTATGGTGTAAGAGGCAAGCACAAGCAGTAGAGAAAAGGATACAAGCAGCTGTCCAAAGTGAGGCTCAGCCCTGCGACTCTGAAATTAAAAGTCTCATTCTCTACCGACTGAGGTTGCCGGACACGCACGTGGGCCAATGGTTTGTGGTGCCAGGCCGAGACAGAGAGCATCCCGTGTTCAAGGTCCCGGAACTTCATAGTTTCCAATAGGAATCATGGTTAATAAAACACCAAGACGACAGAGCATTGGTGGTTCAGTGACAGAATCATCGCCTGCCATCCCGTGAGGCTTTGGTGCGGTACCCGTTAAATGCAACGCAGCACTTAAACATGAATTCCTTCCCCATTTTCTCCGACTGTCTCAAACCACCTCCCCCCAGGCCCAACAGATGGGCAATTTTTTTCATTGATTTCTCCAATTTTTTTTCTTTTCCTTTTGGCACATAACGGCGAGTGAGTGTTCTTTGTTTTGTTTTTTTCATGGTCCAGTATAGATGCTTTGTATGATGTTAGAGGCAAGCACAATCATAAAGAAAAGATAAAAGCACCAACCAACGTGGGGTTTGAAACCCAAGACCCTGAACCATTAGATCTCATGCTCTACCTACTTGAGTTAGCTCAGCATGCGGTGCTGAAAGTGCTTAGGAGAGTCAGAGCAGCCACAGCATCCGTGGGCAAAATTGATTTGTTTTCAAGACCGTCAAGTACTTTTTGGTTCATTTTTCATAGGTCCCTGAATATGTCTTTTTTTTTGGGAGTTTAAGGCAAGCCCAAGCAGTAGAGAAAAGGAAAAAGGCAGCTAGCCAACTTTGAAGGCCTCACCCTACGAACCTGAAATTAAAACTCTCATGCCTACCGACTGAGGTAGCCGGGCATTGCGGCGCGGAAAGGGTTTGTAGTGTCAGGCAAACAGAGCATGGCGTAAACAAGGTCCTGAGAGTATTCACAGTTTTTCAAAAAGGATTAATATTTAGCACAAGTATTGGACAGCAGAGCATTGGTGGTTCAGTGGTAAGAATTCTCGCCTGCCCACGGAGGCCCGGGTTCGGATTTCCCGGCCATATGTTAGCGCAACATTTTCACCTCAAATTCCTCTTATCTCCACTCCTCTCAAACAACTATCCGCAGGCCGAACAGTTTGTTCATCTGTTTTTCATTTGAGTTCCTCCCATATTATTTTTTTTTCATCTCTTTGTCACAAGCAAGTCAATTTACCTAAAAGACCGCCGAGTTACTTACTGGTTGGTTTTCTTTTTATATTGGCTCCCCGTTGTAGATACCATGATATATAATGTAAGAGGCAGAAAACAAGCAGTGAGGAAAGGTAAAAGAAGACGCCCACGACCAGTAACAACAAGTACTAGCTTTGTTTGTTCTTCATAGGTCCCTTTAAATAAGCCCGTGAGATTACGGTGTTAAAGGCAGGACACAAGTCGAAGAGAAAAGGAAAAGAGTCATTAGCCCAACGTGCGCCGACCCCTCGCACCCTGAAATATAAAAGTCTCTCAGGCTCTTAAAACAGACAGTAGACTGGCAAGCGGACGCCAAAAAAAGTTGGAGTCGATCAGGTCTAGACACATAGCAATCCGCGTGACCAGGGTCAATATGATGATTCTCACGAGTTCCATTAGGAATTGACTCTTTAGGAAGGAACAAAATCATAGAGCATTAGTGGTTCCAGTGGATAAACTTCATTCAGCCATGCACACGCGGAGGCACGCGTAGTTTGACTACCCACCCGGACCTACATGTGCACATACGCAGCGAATAATTTCTTCCTTAATACCCCTTTTCTCCCATTCCTTTCAAGCAACACTCCCATGAGCCAGCAACACTTTACGCAACTGTCTTCGATTTGATTCTCTCCAGTTTTTGTTTTCATCTCTCTCATATTGGCGCCCAGCTATGTATTCTTGTTAAGGAAACCAGTCGAGTACATGGTTTGTTTCTTCCTTATTACATAGGGTCCCTTTGTAGATGACTTCTGTGTATGGTGCATAAAGCAGCACAAGCAGATACGAAAAGGTGAAAGCTGCCAGCCCAAACGTGGGCATCGAACCCATGACCCTAGAGAATAAGAGTCTCCCCTCATAGCCTCTACCGACTGCGAGCTAAGCACGGCATCATGAAGCCGTGTGAACATCTTGCTCCTTTTGGGAGTGTCAGTGCTAGACACAACATCCGAGGGCAAAACTGCTGGCTTCTTTTCGAGACCGTCATAATACTGGTATTGGTTTTTCTATTATTCAAAGCGTCACTAACTTTTAGATGCCTTGGTATGGTTTTCGAAGAGCAAGCACGAAGCATAGAGACAAAGGCATCGACAAGCAGCAGTCCAAAGTGAGGCTCGCAGACCGCGTCCTCTGAACTTAAAACGTCTCCACATCTAACTAAACTGAGTTGCGGCACACCGCGACGTTGCAGCAGGGTACTCGTGGTAATAAAAAATAACCAAAGAATGGTTACCATAAACTCACAATCACCCTTCCCACTTCGCGTGTCCGGCAACCTCATCGGTAGAGAATGAGACTTTCTTAAATTTCAGAGACGCAGCTGAAGCCTCACTGTGGACTAGCTGCTACGCTCCTTTTTCTCTACTGCTTGTGCTTGCCGTCTACACCATACCAAGCGCATCTAAACAAGTGGACCTTTGAAAAATATGAACAACTCTAAACCAAGTCAAATGCACGGTACTCGAAAGAAGCCACTTTTAGACCCCCGATGGTTGTGTCTAGCACTAGACACTCCAAAGGCAGTTCACACGGCATGCCCGCTAGCTCAAGTTCGTAACGAGCATGCAGACTCTAATCTCTGGTCATGGGTTCGAGCCCACGTTGGGCGGCAGCTTTTCACCTTTTCTATACTGCTTAGTGCTTGCTTCTAGCACCCATACCAAGTCATCTACAAGTGACCTTATGTAAAAGACAACAAACCTACATACCGGATCATTACAAGAAATACATGCTGGCAAAGAAGGATGAAACAAAACTGGAGAAATCAAATTAAAGACATTGCAAATCGTTCTGCTCGGGGAGTGTTGTGCTGAAAGAGAGGAGAAAAGGGGGTATTCAGAAAAAATTGCTGCAATGCATTGCCGGTAGCAAACCCATTCTCCAGCGCGTGGCAGGGGCGAGAATTCTACCACTGAACCACTAATGCGTCTAACACGATTCAGTTCTTCCATAAATAGTAATCCTATCGATACTGCTGAACATCACTGTAACCTACATCTCACAGACTGCTCTTCTAACCTGACACTCCTACTTTTTTTGGTGTCGCCGCATGCCAGGCTACCTCAGTCGTTAAGACGAGAGACTTTTAATTTCTGGGTCGTGGGGTCGAGCCCCACGTTGGGCTACTGCTACTTTTCCTTTTCTCTACTGCTTAGTGCCCTGCCCTTTAACAACGTACCATCACGGCATTTACAAGGACTATGAAAAAACAACAACAAAGCAGTACTTGACGTTACTTGACCTTGGCTCTTCATTTTAACCTTACTCCTACCACTGCTTGTTTTGCCTCTAACATTGATATCAAGGTACTCATACAAGGGACTCAAATAATAAACAAGAGACAAACCATAATCGGCGGTCTTTTAGGAAATTGACTGCTTGTGACAAAGGAGGATGAAAACAATATGGGAGAACTCAAATGGAAAAACAATGCACAACTGTTTTCGGGTCCTCGAGAGGTATAGTTGTTACAGAGGTTCAGGAGATAAACGGAAATTGAGCTAAAATTGATGACGCTACATTGTGCCGGGAATCGAACCCCCCTGGCCCCCCCCCCTCCACCCCCCCCCCCCCCCGCCGGGGGGAAGTGGGGCAAAAGGCGCCCCACCCCCCCCCGAGAATTCTACACTGTACCACAATGCTCTGCCTGTCCATACGTGGTGCTAAATATTTAATCCTAATGAAACTGAGTGGAATATCACAGACCTTGTCTTTAAACGGATGCTCTGTTTGCCCTGACACTCCAAACCTTTCCGGCGCCGCATGCCCGGTACAACCTCGTCGGTAGAGCTATAGAAAGTTTTAATTCACAGGTTCGTAGGTTGAAGCCTCAACTGGCCTAGCTGCCTTTTCCTTTTCTCTACTGTCTGTGCTATGCCTCAACACTCCAAAAAAAAGACATTTCAAGGACCTATGAAAAAGGAATCACAGCACCAAAAGATACTTAGACAGGTACCTTGAAAACAAAACCAATCTTTGCCCAGCAGATAGTCTTGGCTTGCTCTGACTCTCCTAAGCATTTCAGCACATTGCATGCCTATGCTATCATCAGTCAGGTAGAGTCACTGAGACTCTCTAATGTAAGGGTCTTGGTTCAAACCACTTGGGTGGATGACTTTTTCTACTCTTTCTTTACTCGATTGTTGCTTGCCTCCTAACATCATACCAAAAGCATCTATACTGGACACTCATGAAAAAAACTCAAACAAAACCAATTACTCGACGTTACAGCTGCACAAAACAGGAAAACTAAAAAAACAAAATGGAAAATCATGAAAATACAATGCTACACTGTATGGGCCTGGACGAAGGTCTGTTTTGAGACACGTGGAAGAAAATGGGGGAATTCATGTCTAAGTGCTTGCGTTAGCATTTAAACGGGAACCGCACCAATAGCCGTCTACTGAGCAAGCGAAGAATTCTTTCACTGAACCACACAATGCGCCTCTCTGTCGTCATGGTTTATTTTATTACACCACTGAATCATATTGCAACTCATGAAGATCACGGGAACCTTGAACACGGAATGCCTTCTGTCTAGCCTGGCAACCCACAAACAACATGCCCACGTCGCGTTGTCCGAGCAACCTCTAGTCGGTAGACAATGAGACGTTATTTCAGAGATCGCAGGGCTGAGCTCACTCTGACAGCTGCTTTGTATCCTTTCTCTACTGCTTGTGCTTGCTCGTACACCATACCAAGGCAGTCTAAACGGACGCCTTTGAAAAACAGAAAACAAACCCAGTATTTATGACGTCTCGAACAACAAAGCCAGTTTTGCCCCCTAGGTTTGTCTAGTCACTGACACTACCAAAGAGCAGTTCACCGGCATGCCCGCTAGACTCATCGTAGTAGCATGAGCTCTTAATCTCCAGGGTCGTGGTTCCGAGGCCCCACAGTTGGGCGCAGCTTTTCACCTTTTCATACTGCTTGTGCTTCTGCTTCTAGCACCATACATAGTTCCATTTACAAAGAGGGTCCTATCGTAAAGGAAAAACAACCAGTATCGACGGTCTTACAAGAAATACAACAGCTGAGGCAAGAGGATGAAAAACAAATCTCTCTCGGAGATATCTATGAAACGACATTGTCAATCGTATCTTGCTCGGAGTGTTTGTTGAAATGGATGGAGAAAAGGGGGTATTCAGGAAAAGTTGCTGCATTGCATGGGCCGGGGAGCAAACCCATGCCTCCCCGTGGCAGGCGAGAATTCTAACCTACGAACAACTAATGCTCTATGATTAGTTCCACTTCCTAAAGAGTAATCCTAAGAACTGTGAACATCACAATGAACCCTAGCTCCACCGGCATGCTCTAGTCTATAACCTGAGACACTCCAAAGCTAATTTGGCGCACTGAGCAGCCAGGCTATCTGTCTTAATGCTGAGAGACTTTAATCTCAGGGTCGGTGGGGTTCGAGCCCCACGTTTGGCGGCTAACTGACTCTTTCATTCCTTTCTCTACTTGCTTGACTCCTGACCTTTAACACCGTACACGGTCATTTACAAACGGGATCCTATGAACAAAACAAAACAAAGATCAGTACTAGTGACGGTAACTTCGACGTTGTGCGGACAGTCCTCTAATTTACCTTTCCTCACTAGCTTGTTTAATGCGCTAACACTATACCCAAGTATCTACAGGGCGAATCCCTATGTAAAAAGAAAACATAACCAGTAATCGGCGCTTCTTTTAGGAAATAACTGCTGGTGACAAAGAGGATGACAATAACAATATTGCGAGAACTACAAATCTGAAAAAACAATGCCCAAGCGATATCGGCCAGGGGATGTGTTGTTGAGAGGGGTGGAGATAAGAGTGAAATTCAGCGTAAAATTGTGGCGCTGCGCTTTGGCGGGAATCGAACTTCCCAGGCCTCCTGCTGGCACGGCTGAAAAAAAAAAAAAAAATTTTCTACCACCTGACCACCAATGCTCTCTCTCCATACATAGTGGGTTGCTGTCCCTAAAAATAAAACTTACAATCCTATAGAAACTACGTAACTCCATGACCAATTGTTTCTACGATGCTCTGATTTGGCCTGATCACTACCAAACCCTCTATCACGCGCCGCACTGCCCCGTCTACCACAGTCGACAGAGACATGAGACAGTTTTAATATATCAGAGTTTCGTAGGGTGTTTTTTTCATGTGAGCCACAAGTTAGCGGCTAACCGCTGCCCTTTTTCCTTTTCTCTACTAATCTGTCTTCTTGCCTCTAACTCCAAAAAAAGACATATTCAAAGGGACCTATGAAAAATGCGTCGAAACCAAAAAGTACTTGACGTTCCTGACAAACAACATAACAAATAACATCACAACTACATGATTATCCAAAAAGCAAACAACTGAACAATATATTAAACCAAAAAGAAACACTAACCCCAACTGCACCACCACACCCCAAACCGACCCACTACCCTCATCTGCCACACCCAAACGCTAACACACCCACCCATCCACATCACTCCAACCCCCCCCCCAAACCCCCCCAAGACTCTCCACGCCCCCCATCCGACCAACCCCATACAGCCCACGCATGCAGTGGCTACGCTCTGACTCACCCTACAGCATATGTCCCACCAGCCAGCCTGGCTAACTCCGCTCTTTAGAGCATTGAGACTCTTATCTAGGATCTATGTGTTCGAAACCCCACCGTTGGAGCGCCTTTTCGCTAATTATTATACTTTCTCTTTCTACTGATTGTGCTTGCCTCTACACATCAATCTACCAAAGCATCTATAAAGGACCCACATTAAAACCAAACAAACAAACCACGTACTGCGACGTGTATGATGCCCAAACAAGTAAAAAAAAAAAAAATATAGAGAAATCAATGACAAACCAATGCACATAATACTGTTGGTCACTGCGGAAGGTACTGTTTCTGAGACAGTGAGAACATATGTGAATTCATGTTTAAGTGCTGCCATTGACATTAACGGTACGCCGACTACCAAGAAGCCTCACAGGATCAGGCGAGAATTCTGTCACTAATCCACCAATGCTCTGTTTTCATGTGTTTATAACACTGAATCCTATTGGAACTAAGAGATCTACCGATGGAACTTTGAACACGGACTAGCACTGTACTAGTCCGGGCACCACAAACCCTTGCCCACTGCGGTGGTCGAGAGAGCGGAGTTTGGTTACTTCGCGTGCTCTGCGCAACCTCAGTGATAGAGAATTGACTCTTCAAATTTACAGAGAGTAATCGCAGTGGCTGACCCACATTGGACAGCTCTTGTTCATCCTATTCTCTAAGCATCTGTGCTTGCCTCCTACACTACCAAGGCATCTAAAAGAGGACCCTTTTGACAAAAAAGACACAAACCAGTATTATGACAGTCACTCGAAAGAAAAGCATTTATGTCCCCTCAGGTTTGTGTCTAGCATCTGACCACTCCAATAGAAGTAGTACTCAACACTGCATGCCCGGCTAGGCTCAGTCGGTAGAGCACAGAGACTCATAAATCTTCAGGAGTAGTGGGTCTTCGAGCCCACGTTGGGCGCAGCTTTTCTCCTTATTCTATACTGCTTGTGCTTCTTCTAGCACCATAACCAATCATTTACAACGGACCTATGTACAAGCTGAAAACAAACAGTACTCTACGGTCTTACAAGAAATACATGGTCTAGGGCCAAAAGGGGGATGAAAACAAAAAACTGGGAGAATCAAATGAAAGACATTCAAATCGTTCTTGCTCGGGAGTGTTGTTTGAAAGTGATGGAGAAAAGGGGGTATTCAGTAAGAATTGCTGCATTGCATCGCGGGTAGCAAACCCATGTCCTCCCTGCGTGGCGTCGAGAAATCTACCACTGAACCACTAAAGCTCTATGATTTAGTCCTTCTAAAAAGTAATCCTAATGGAACTCACTAGAACCTCACATGAACCCTGCTCACGGAGCTCAGTCTAGACCTGACACTCCAAACATTTTTTCTGCGCCAGAGCAAGCCAGGCTACCTAGTCAGTTAAATGCAGAGACTTTTAAATCTCAGGGCTCCGTGGTCGACGCCCCACGTTGGGACTACTGCTCTTTTCTTTTCGCTACTGACTTCTGTGCTGCCTTAACACCGCGTACCACGCATTTACAAGGACCGATGAAAAACAAAACACTAAGCAGTACTTGACTGACTTGACGATGGAGCGTCTCTCTACCCTTCACTCCACTGCTTCTATTTATTATGCCTCTAACACTATACCAAGGTAAAAGGGACCTATGAAACAGAAAAACAACCATTAAAAAATCGGCGTCTTTTAGAGCGGAAACAATAGACTGCTGTAACAAGACAGGATGAAAAAAATATCGGGAGAACTCAAATGAAAAACATATGCCACAAACAGTATCGGCCTGGGATGCATTGTTTGAGAGGTGGAGATAAGAGGAAATTCAGAGTAAAAATTGTTGCGCTCGACATGGCCGGGAATCGAATCCGAGCCTCCCGAAGTGGCAGCACGAGAATTCATAGACCACTGAAACTCAAAAATGCTACACTAGCTGTCCATAGACATGTAGCTAAATAATAATACCTAATAGAAAACTGTGACACATCACAGTGACATGTTTACGGATCTCTGTTTTGGTCCCCTCGCGACACATCCAAACCCTTCCCGGCGCCCGCATCGCCCGTCTAGCCTTCAGTCGTGTAGAGCATGATGAGTTTTTAATTTCGGTTCGTAGGGTTGAGCCTCAAGTTGAGGACTATCTGCCTTTTTCTCCTTTCTCTACCTGCTTGTGCTTGCATCTAACACCAAAAAAAACATATTCAAGGACCTATGAAAAATGCGAAACAAAAAAGTACTTGACGGTCTTGAAAACAACACCCGAATAAATAATTTCTGCCCACGGAGTTGCTGTGACTTCTGCTCTGACTCTTCCTAAGCATTGCACACCAGCATTGCCTGGCTAACTCGTCGGTAGAGCCACAGAGACATCTCTTAATGTAGGGTCTTGTTTCGAACCCCAACCTAGGCGGTTGCTTTTTATCTTTTCTTTACTGCATTTGTGCTTGCCTCTCACATCATACCAAAACAATCTAATACTGTACCCATGAAAAAAAAAAACAACATTACTCGACGTTATGTGTCCAAACAGGAAAGGAAAAAAAATGGAGAATCAATGAAAAACAATGCACATCTGATTTGGGCACTGCGTGAAACGGTTTGTTATTGAGACCATGTGAGTAAAATGGGGAATTTTCATGTTTGAAGTCTCCAGCGTTGCATTTAATCGGGAACCGCACCAAGGCCTTCACGGATGGCAGGCGAAGAACATTCTGTCCACTCAACACCAATGCCTCTGTCGGTCATGGTTTTTATTCAAACACTGATCCTATTGCGGAAACTATGAAGAGATACAACGGGACCATTGAACGACGATGCTCCTGTCTAGGCCTGTCCACCACAAACCCTTGCCCACGTCGCGTGTCCGTCAACCTCATCGGTAGAGAATGAGGACTTTTAATTCAGAGTCGCAGGGCTTATCCTCACTTTATGGACAGCTGCTTGTATCCCCTTTTCTACTACTAGCAATTGCTTGTCTCTTACACCATACCAAGTCTATCCTCAAAAGGGACCATCTTGAAAAAAGAAAACAAACCGTATACTGACGGTCTCGAAAAAAAGCCAACGTTTTGCCCACTGGACTGTTCTTGTCTACACTGACACTCCAAGACAGTCTTCACATCGGCAATGCCGGCTAGCTGCAGTCTGTAGAGCATGAGACTACTTAATCTCAGGAGTTGTGGGTTTCGAGCCACCCACGGTTAGGGCGCACACTTTTTCACCTACATCTATACGGCTTTTTGTAGCGTTCTTGCTCTAGCACCATACCAAGTCTTCTACAAGAGACCTATGTAAAAAGGAATAACAACCAGTACTCGACGGTCCTTAACAAGAAATAACATGGCATGGGCCACAAGAGATGAAAACAAAACACTGGGACACACACACATAATGAAAGAACATTGCAAATCGTTCACCTTGCTCGGGGAGTGGTTTTGTTTGACAAGGATGGGAGAATAGAGGGGTATTAGGAAAAATCGTCTGCATGCATTGGCCAGGAGTAGCCAAAACCCATGCCTCAACCGCTGCCAGCCGAGAATATACACACTGAACCACTAATGCATTCTCAATGCAGTTTCATTTTCCTTCCCTAAGAGTAATCTCTAGATCACTGTGACATCACAATGACCCTGCTACACGATGCTCCTGTCTAGACCATGTACACTCAAATTTTTTTCTGGCGCCGCATGCCATGGCTACCTGTCTTAAGCGAGAGTACTTTTCTAATTTCTACAGGTCGTAGGGTCGCAGCCCACAGTTTGGCACTACTTGCTCTTTTCCTTTCCTCTACTGCTGTGCCATGCCTGTTAACACCGTACCCAGGCATTATACAAGGACCTATGAAAAACACAATACAAACAGTACTTGACGGATACTCTGACGTTGGGCGTCTTCATTTACCTATTCTCCACTGCTTGTTTATGCCTCTAACACACTATACCAAGGAGTATCTTATACACTGGGACCTAACTGTAAATAAGAACACAAACCAGTTAATCGCGGTCTTTTAAAGGTAAATAAGACTGCTGTGACAAAGAGGACACACAAAACAAAATCATTGGCGAGAATCTCAAATGAAAATCTCTCATGGCAGCAACTGTCGAAACCTGGAGGCATGGTTGTATTTGAAATAGGTACGGCGACGATAAAGGAAATTCAGGTAAAATTGTGACGCTGCTATTGGACGGAGATATCGACCGAGATCCTACCCATGCTGGTCAGACGAGAGAATATCTTACATCATGAACCACCAATGCTCTGCTTCCAATACATGGGTAAATATTAACCAACTGAAACACTAGTGAACACATCACAGACCTAGTCTACGGATGCTCTGTTTGGCCCCTGACACTCCAAACCCTTACTCCAGGCGACCGCATGCCCGTGCTACCTCAGGATCGGTAGAGCAAGACGAGTTTCTAATTTCAGGTTCGTAGGGTTGAGTCCTCAAGTTGCTAGCTGCCTTTTTCCTTTTCTCTACTACGCTTGTGCTTGCACTCTAACTCCAAAAATTAACATATTCAAGGGACCTATGAAAAAATCTAATACTCAAAAAAGTAACTTGAAGCGGGAGTTTGAAAACGGAGTTCCATTTTGCCCGACGGAGCTGTGGCTTGCTCACGACTCTCCCTAAGCATCTGCCAGCACCGCAACGCTGGCTAACTCAGTCGAGCGTAAGCATGACGACTCTTATTCTGTAGGTCTTAGGTTCTGAACCCCACGTTGGCGGTTGCCTTCTTTATCCTTTCATTAGTGCGAGTGTGCTTGCCTCTCACTTCATACCAAAGCATCTATACTGGACCCGATGAAAAACAAAAAACAGACCAGTCACACACGTTATGTGCCAAACAAGGAAAAGTAAAAAAAATTGGAGAACACACAATGAAAAAACAATGCACATCTTTAGCGAGGCCGGGGAAAGGTATTTTGGCAGCACAGCTGGAGAAAATGCGGGAATTAATTCTTTAAGTGCTGCGTTGCATTAACGGAACCGCACAAGCCTCACGGATGGCAGGCTGAGAATTACTGTCACTGAAACCACCAATGCTTCTTCGTCATGGTTTTTACTATTACAACAACTGATCCTATTTGGAACTATGAGCGACATCACCGACCTGAACACGTTGCTCCTGTCTAGCCTGCACCACAACCCTGCACGTCGCGATGTCCGGCAACCTTCAGTCGGTAGAGATTGAGACTATAATTCAGAGTCGCATGGCTGAGCCTCACTTTGCGATCAGCTGCTGTATCCTTTATCCTCTACTGCTTGTGCTTAGTCTCTACACCATACCAAGGACGCATCCTAAAAGGCAGACCTTTGAAAAGAAAACAAACCAGTATATGACTCGGTCTCGAAAAAAAAGCCAAGTTTTTGACCCACCGGATGTTGGCTACTACACTGACACTCCCAATAGAGCAGTTCACACTAGGCATGCCTCAGGCTAGTCACACGTCCCCCCCAGGTAGAGCATCGAGACTCTAATCTCCAGTCGTTGTGGTTCGAGCCCCACGATTTGGGCGCAGCTCTTTCCTTCACCTTTTTATACTGCTTAGTGCTTCTTCTAGCACCATACCAAGTCATCTACAAGGACCTATGCTAAAAGCGGATAAAACAAACCATTAACTCGAGGGTCATTACAAGAAAAACAGTGTCTGGGCACCAACAGAGCATAAGACAAAACAAAACTAGGAGAAATCATGAAAGACGTGCAAATCGTCTCTTGCCGAGCGGAGTGTTTGTTTGAAAGGAGATGGAGAAAAATGCGGGTTATTCAGGAAACACACAGTTGCTGCATTGCGCATTCTGGCCCGTGTAGCACTCTCCATGCCTCCCCGCGTGGCACCGAGTAACTTCTACCACTGCAACCACTAATGCTCTATGATTTACAAGTTCCCTTCCCTAAAGAGTAATGCCTAATGAAGCTTAAACACACATGACCCTGCTCACGGATGCTCGGTACTAACCTGACACTCCAAATTTTTTGCGCCGCATGCCAGGCTACCCTGTACGTTAATAGCGAGAGACGCTTTAATTATCAGGTCGTGGGGTCGCGAGCCCCACGTTGGCTACTTGCTCTTTTCCTTTTTCTACTGCTTGTGCCTGCCATTAACAAAATACAACCGTACCACGCATTTACAAGGGACCTAGAAAAAACAAAACAAACATACTTGACGGTACTTGACATGGGCGTCTTCATTACCTTTCTCACTGCTTGTTTAAGCTCTAACACTATACCAAGGTATCTACATGGGACCTATGTAAAAAGAAAACAAACCAGTATTCGGCGGTCTTTTAGAAATAGACTGCTGTGACAAAGAGGATGAAAAAAATATTGGAGAACTCAAATGAAAAACAATGCACAACTGTTCGGCCCGGGATGGTTTGTTTGAGAGGTGGAGATAAGAGGAAATTCAGGTAAATTGTGGACAGCTGCATTGGCCGGAGAATCGAACTCCCGGGCCTCCGCTTGGTCAGGCGAAGAATACTAAACCAACAGAACCACACCTGCTCTGCTGTCCATACATGTGCTAAATATTAATCCTAAGTGAAACTGTGAACATCACAGGACCTTGTTTACGATGCTCTGTGTGGCCCTGACACTCCAAACCCTTTCCGGCGCCGCAAAAGAGCCACGAATCTTACCTCATCGTAGAGACAAGAGACGTTTTACCATTTCAGGTTCGTAGGGTTTGAGCCTCAAGTTGGCTAGCTGCCTTTTTCCTTTTCTCTACTAATTTGTGCTTGTCCTCTAACTCCAAAAACAAGACTATTCAAGGGACCTATGACAAAATAAACCACAAGTAACTTGACGGTCTTGAAACAACCAATTTTGCCCACGGATGCTGTGGCGCATGCTCTGACTCTCCTAAGCATTGGCGCCATCGACCAGCATGCACTGCTAACTCAGTCGTACAAGCATGAGACTCTTAATCTTAGGTTCCCTGTTGGGTTTCGAACCACGGATTGGGCGTTGCTTTTTATCTTTTCGTTACTGATTGTAGCATGCTCTCACATCATAAAAAGTCATACTATACTGGACCCATGAGACAAAAAACACACAACCATTACTCGATACGTTATGGTGCCAAACAATAAAAGAAAAAAACACACACACACACACAAATACAAGTTGAAAAAACAATGCACATCATAGTTCACTGGGGCAAGGTTGTTTGAGAAAGTGGAGAAAATGGGGGAATTCATTATTTAAGTGCTGCGTTTGTTTTAACGGGAACCGCACCAAGGCCTCACGGATGGCAGGCGAGAATTCTGTCACTGAACCACCACATAGCATCTGTTTGTCATGGTTTTTTATTAAACACTAGATCCCTATTGGACAACTATGAAAGACACTACACGGACCATTGATCACGCATGCGATCTGTCTAGGCTCTGCGGCACCACAAATCCCTTGCCCACGTCGCGCGTGTCTGGGAACCTCAGACGGTAGAATGAATGAGACTATTTAAATTCAGAGTCACGCAAAAGGCTGAGCTCACTTAGACAACACTTCTTGTATCCTTTTCTCTACTGCTTGTGCTTAGCCTCTTACACCATACAAGCATCTAAAAGGCGACCTCATGAAAAAATACAACAAACCTGTATTTGGAAGCGGTCTCGAAAAAAGCCAGTTTATGCACCACCGACGTTGTGTCTACAGCACTGAAACCCACACAGAGTAGTTCACAACGCATCCCGGCTACTCAGTCGTAGAGCATGAGACTCTTAAGTCTCAGGGTCGTGGTTCGAGCCCCACGTTTGGGCGGCAGCTTCACCTTTTTCTATACTGCTAGTAGCTTCGCTTCTAGCACCATACCAAGTCCATTTCTACAAGGACAGTCAAAAAGGAAAACAAACCAGTACTCGACGTCTTACAAGAAATACATGCTGGGCCACGTGGAGATGAAAAACAAAAAACTGAAAATCAATTGACAGACATTGCAAATACGGCTCTTGCGCTCGGGAGTGTTGCGTTGAAGGATTGGAAAAAGGGTATTCAGGAACAAATTGCTGCATTGGCATTGACCAGGCGAGCAAACCATGCCTCCCGCGGGGGCAGGCGAGAAGTCTCAACACTGGAAACCACTAATTCTCATATTTTATAGTTCCTTCTATAGAGTAATCCTAATGGAACGTGAACATCACATGACCCCTGCACACGGATCTGCTCTGTCTAGACCTGACACTCCAAAGTTGTTTTGGCGCCGCAAGCCAGGCTACCTCGTCGTACATGCGAAGACTTTTAATCTCAGGTCCGTGGTCGAGCCCACGTTGGCCTACTGCCTCTTTTCCTTTTCTCGACTGCGTGCCTGCCTTTTACACCGTCCACTACATTCTTTACTACGGGACCTATGAAAAACAACAAACAAAGCATACTTGACCGGTACATCTTGACGTTGGCCCGTCTTCACTTTCCTTTCCTCCACTGACTTGTTTATGCCTCTCAACTCTATACACCAAGCGGTATAGGACCTATGGAAAAAAAAACAAACCATATCGCGGTCTTATAGGAATAGTCCTGCTGACTCAAAGAGGATGAAAAAACAATATGGAGAACTCAAACACAAAAACAATGCACACTGTCTCGACCTGGGGATCGTTTTTTTGAGAGGTGGAGATAAGAAGAAACTTACCAGGTAAAATTGTTCTCGCGCTACGCATTGCCGGAAATCGAATCCCGGCCTCCCGCGATGCAGGCGAGAATCATTACCACTTGACCACAAATGCGCTCTGGCTGTCCATACATGTCTAAATATTACATCCAATGAAACTCGTGCAACATCCAGGAGCCTTGTTTTACGGATGCTACTTTTTGACGGCCCTGACACTCCAAACCCTTTCCGGTCGCCCGCGCATGCCCCTACCTCAGTCGGTAGGCATGAGATTTTCTAATCTTCTACACGATTCGTAGGTTGACCCTGACAAGTTGGCTAATCGACCTTTCTGACTATCTCTATCTCCCCTTTTGTGCCCTTGCCTTCTCTAACAAAAGAAGACATCATTCAAGGGACCTACTCAAAATAAACCAACTAAGATAACTTGACGGTCCCCCTTGAAAACAAACCAATTTTGCCCCACGGATGCTGTGGCTTGCTCTGAATCTCCTTAGCAGTGCCACACCGCATGCAATGGCGCTACTCATTCGGTAGAGCATAGACCTTACATGTTAGGGGTACTTGGGTTCGAACACGCACGTCTGGCGTTGCTTTTTTCTTTCTTTACTGATTGTGCTCCTGCCCTCTCACATCATACCAAAAGCATCTGACTACTGCGACCCATGCAAATAAAAAAACAACAAGTAAATCGACGTTATAGTGCCAAACAGGAAAAGAAAAAAAAATTGGAGAAACTCAATTAAAACAATGCCATCTGTTTGGTCCTGGGGAAGGTTGTTCTGAGAGCAGCGAGAAAATGGGGACAATTTCATGTTTAAGCGTGCACGTTTCATATTCAAACGGATACCGCACCAATGCCTCACGGATGTCAAGACGAGAATTCCTGTCACTGAACCACACATGCTCTGTCGTCATGGTTTTTTATTACACAACACTGATCCTATTGAACTGAAGAAGATCACGCGACACCTTTCTGAACACGGATGACTCAGTCTAGGGCCTGCACCACTTACCCTTCTGAGCCCCACGTCGCGTGTCCGGCAACCTCAGTCGCGTAAGAGAATGGACGACATTTCATAATTCAGAGTCGCAGGCTAGCCTCACTTCTGGAGACAGCTGCTTTATCCTTTCTCTACTCCGTGCGTCGCTTGTCTCTTACACCATACCAAAGGCAATCTAAAAGGGCCTTTGAAAAACAAGAAAGACAAACCAGATATTATACGGTCTCGCGAAAAAAGCCAGTTTTGCCCCCGAAGAGTTGTAGTCTAGCACTGAACTCCAAAGAGCAGTTCACACGGCATCCGCCACGCCCGTAGCTCAGTCGGTAAGCATGAACTCTTAGCTCAGGGTTGTGAGGTTCGAGCCCCACGTTGGGCGGCAGCTTTCTCACCTACTTCTATACTGCTTGTGCTTGCCTTCTACACCATACAAGTCATCTACAAGGGACCTATCTTAACAATAGGAAAACAAAACCATTAACTCGACGTTCCCTAAAACAGCGAAATACATGGGCTGGCCAACAGAGGATGAAAACAAAAACGGGAGGAAACTCAAATGAAAGACATAGCAAATCGAGTTCTTGCTCGGGAGGAGTGAGTTGTTTGAAAAAGATGGAGAAAGGGTATTCAGGAAAATTGCTGCCATCATTGGCCGGGTAGCAACCATACCTCCCGCGTGCAGCCGAAGAAATTCTACACGAAACCAACTAATGCTCTATGATTTCAGTCTTCCTGTCCTAAACGCAGTAATACCTAATGAAATGTGAACATCACACATTGACCCTGCGCACGGATGCTCTGTCTAAACCTGACACTCCAAATTTTTTTCTGGCGCCGCTTGCAATGCTAACAATCTTTTCAGATGATGGGTACAACTACTGTCGGCTTAATAGCGAGAGCTTTTAATTCAGCGGTCGTGGCGGTCGAGCCACTCTTGGGCTAATTCTTTTCCTTTTCTCTACACTGCTTGGTGCCTGCCTTTAACACAGTTACACGGACATTTTTCAAGGACATATGAAAAAACATAACAAAGCAGTACTTTTACGGTACCTTGACGTTGGCGTCTTCATTTTTACCTTTCCTCCACTGCTTGTTTTTGCTCTAACGACTAAACCAAGTGGGATTTTAAGGCGGGGGGAGGCTAACTACAAGGGGACCTATGTAAAAAGAAAACAAACCAGTATAGTCTCGGTCCCTTTTTTAGGAAATACAATGCTGGCACAAAGACGGATGAAAAAAATATGGAAGAACTCAAATGAAAAACAATGCACAACTGTTCGGACCCTGGACGGTTATTTTGGAGACAGGGATGCGGAGATAAGAGGAAATTCAGGTAAAATTGTTTGCCTGCATTGGCCAGGTGAATCGAACCCGGCCTCCCGCCGTGGCAGGCGAGCGAACATTCTAACCACGTGAACCACCAATGCTCTCATGCGTCCATATATGTGACTAAATATTAATCACTACATGAAAACTGTCGGAACATCACACACCTTGTTTACGATGCCTGTTTGGCCCTAACACTCCAAACCCTTTCACGGCGCCGCATGCCCGGCTACCTCAGTCGGAACGAGCTTGAGACTTCTTTAATTATCTGGTTCAGTAGGGTTGGAGCCCAAGCTTGGCTAGCGGACTTTCACCTTATCGCTACTGCTTGATGCTTGCCTCTAAACTCACCAAAAAACGACACTATTCAAGGTACCTATGAAAAATAAAACAACACCAGTACTTGAACGGTCTTGAAAACAAAACAACTCTTTGCCCACGGATGCAGTGGAGCTTGGCTCTGACTCCATAGATTATTGATCTTCTACACATGAATGCCTGGATATCTCAGTCGGTAGTAGCTTGAACTAACCTTAACTAGTGAGAGGGTACTTGGCTTAGAACCCCACGTTGGGCGGTTTGGATTGGTTTATATTGTACTTTACTGATTGTGATTGAATCTAAATCATACCAAAGAATTATAACACGGGCAACCCATGATAAAAACAAACAAACCATACTCGACACGATATGTGCAAAACAGGAATAGGAAAACGAAAACAAA
>JAODAL010038071.1:0-12523 GCA_025379985.1 Phyllomedusa bahiana
GTTATTTTTTCTTTTCCTGTTTGGCAACATAATATAATGAGAGGGCGAGTACGGTTTGTTCTGTTTTTTTGTCCATGGGTCCATAAAGAATGCTATTGGTATGAATTTTAGAGGCACAAGCACTTATTCAGTAAAGAAAAAGATAAACAAGCAACCGACCAAAGTGGGTTCGAACCCCAAACCCTAACATATCTAGAATCTCTCATGCTCTACACCGAGCGCAGAGTTTAACGCCAGCATGCGGTGCCTGCAATGCTTCTAGGAAGTCAGAGCAAGCCCCTGAAATCCAGTTGCAAAATGGGTTTTGTTTTCAAGAACCTTGTCAAGTAACACTTTCTTTGGTTTCTCATTTTCATAGGTCCCTGAATATGTCTTTTTGCGCGAGTTAGAGCGCAAGCACAACTAAGAACGAAAGAGGAAAAGGCAGCTCTACCAAGCGTTGAGCTTCAACCCAGACGAAGACGCTGAAATTAAAACTCTCATGCTCTACCGACCTGAAGGTACACCGGGCGATGCTGCGCGAAAGGGTTTGGATCGGTCACAAGGGCCAAACAGAGCATCACCGTAGACAAATGTTCACTGTGAAGCTTCACATTGTTCATTAGGATTAATATTTAGACACATATATAGACACCAGCAGCATTGGTGTTCTCATGTAAAATTCTCCAGCCTGGCACGCAGGGATGCCCTGTTTCGATTCCCGGCCTAGTGCAGCGCAACAGACTCTTTACCTGAATTTCCTCTTATCTCCAACCTCTCTACACCACACCGTCTGCCCAACAGCCGAACAATTGGTGCATTGTTTTCACTTGAGTCTTCCCATATTTTTTTCATCCTCTTTGTCACACAGCACTCTATTTCCCTAAAAGACCGCCGCGATTACTGGTTGTTTTCCTTTTCATACATAAGGTCCCTTTTAGAAAGCCATTGGCGTAAACGTGTTAGAGGCAAAACACAAGCAGTTGAGGAAATGAAAAGGCCATAACAGGCCCAACTTTTCAAGAACCACTAATGCTCACGTCCTCGGATTTAGTTTTGATTTTCATAGGTCCACTTGTAAATGCGTTGTAATATCGTTTTACAGGCAAGTCACAATGCAATTTATAGAAAAGTAAAAGAGCAGTACCCAACGTGGGGCCTCGACCCCACGACCCTGAAATTAAAAGTCCCTCACGCTTTAACGACAGGCTAGTCCTTGTCAATTGCTGCGCCAAAAAAATTTGCTGACATGTCAGGTCTAGACAGCGACATCCGTGAGCAGAAGGTCATGTGATGGTTCACAGTTCCATTTAGGGACAACTCTTTATGGAAGGAACTAAAATCATAAGAGCAAATAAGTGAGATCCAGTGGCTAGAATCTTAGACTCGTCTGCCACGCGGGAGTGCATGGGTTTGCATACCCTCCAGATGCAAACGCAGCAATTTTCTTCCTGAATACCCCCTTATTCTACCATCCTTATACAAACCAACACTCCCCGACAGAAACGATTCACAATAGACTAATTCATTTGATTTCTACCAGTTTTTGTTTTCTCCTCCTTTTGGCCCAGCATGTATTTCTCTTGTAAGACCCGTCGAGTCACTGGTTTGTTTTCTTCTACCCAGAGTCCTATGATAGACTGAACTTGGTATGTGTCTATAACAACTCACTAGCAAGCAAGCAGTAATAGAAAGTGTGAAACAAGCTGCGCCCCAACGTGGGGCTCCTGAACCCACACTCAACCTGCAGACTTAAAGTCTCATGCATCTACGACCTGAGCTAAGCCGGAAAGGCCAATAGCCGTGTGAACTCTCATGCGAGTCGTCAGATGCTAGACACAACAATCCAGGGGGCAAAACTGGCTCTTTTTTTCAGCGACCATGAGTCAAATACTTGATCTAGTTTTCTTTTTTCCCAAGGTCCTTTTACGATCTGCTTGGTATGGTGTACAGAGACAGCAATAGCAGTATAGAAAAAGGATACAAGCAGCTGCCAAAGTGAGGGCTCAGATCGCCCTGCGACTCTAGAAAATTAATAGTCCTCATTCTCTAACCGACTGAGTTTGCCGTGTACATACACTCGACGTGGGCAAGGTTTAGTAGGTGCCTAAGGCTAACAGAGCATACCGTTGTTCAAGGTACCCGTGATCTTCATAGTTCCCAATAGGATCAGGTTTCTAATAAAATACCATGACCGACCAGAGACATTGGTGGTTCATGACAGATATTCCGCCATTGCCATCCGTGAGGCCTTGGTGGCGGTTCCCGTTTAAATGCATACGCAGCACGTCTAACATGAATACCTCCATTTTCTCCACTGTCTCCAAACAAACCTTCCCAGATCCCAACAGATTTTGCATTGTTTTTTCATTTGATTACTCCCAATTTTTTTTTCATTTCCCACATTTTGCGCACAATAACGTCGAATTACTGGTCTGTTTTTTTTTTTTATTCATGGGTCCCAGTATAGATGCTTTAGAGTATGAGATTGCGAGTGAGCTAGCACAATCAGTAAAGAAAAAGAAACAAAGCAATCGCACGCCCAACCTGGTGGGTTTTTCGAACCCATAGCTGACCGACTAACATTAAGCGTCCTCATGCCTCTACCCGACTGAGTTAGCCAGGCAAGTCGGTGCTGGCGAATGCTAGGAGAGTCAGAAACAAGCACACAGCATCCGAGTCAAAATTGGTTGTTTTACGAAGACCCGTTCAAGTACTTTTTTGGTTCTTCATTTTCAGAGGCCCTTGAATATGGCTTTTTTTGGAGTTAGAGGCAAGCACAAGCAGTACGATGAAAAGAGGAAAAAGGCAGTCTAGTCAACTTAGAGCACAACCTACGAACCTGATACTAAAACTACTCTCTGCTCCTACCCAGCGACTGAGGTAGCCGGGCATGCGGCGCCCGAAGAGGTTTGCGAAGTGTCAGGGCCAACGAGCATGGACCCGTTTAAACAATGATCCTGTGATGTTCACACATTTCATAGGATTAATGAAATTTTAGCACATATTAGGAGCAGCGAGAGCATTCTGTGGACCAGAGGTAGAATTCTCTCGCCTGCCACGCGGGAGCCCGATTCGAATCGCGGATACCAACTGCAGCGCAACAATTTACGCTCTTCTCCTCTTATCTCCCACTCCTCATCAACACAACTTCATCCCCAGCCCGAACTGTTGTGCATTGTTTTTCATTTGAGTTCTCGACCAATAATTTTTCACTCCTCTATTGCGTCATCATGCCAGTCTATTTCCAAAAAGACCGCCGATTACGTGTTTGTTCTTCACTTATATCCCATAGTCCCTATAGCCTGTATATAGCTGTTAGAGGTCAATAAAACAAGCATGAGGACAAGGTAAAGAGAAGACAGCCCAAACGTTCAGTACCGTCAAGTACTGCTCTTGTTATTTGGTTTTTCATAGGTTCCACTTGTAATGCCGTTCGTTAACGGTGTATTAAAGGCAGGCACAAAGCAATTAGAGAAAACAGGGAACAAGAAGCATAATGCCCACGTGGGCCCGACCCCACGACCCTGCAGACTTAAAAGATCTCATCGCATTAACGACAGTAGTCCCCTGAGCTTGGCGGCTCCAAAAAACTGTTGGAGTGTCAGGTCCTAGACAGAGCATCCGAGATCAGGGTCATGTGATGTCTCAGTTCCCATTAGGATTTACTCTTTAGGAATGAACTAAATCATAGAGCATAGTGTTTCAGCTGGTTAGACATTCTTCTCGCCTGCCACGCGGGACGGCATGGGTTTGCTACCCAGGTGCCAAATGCAATGCAGCAATTTTTCCTGAATACCCCATTTTCTCCATCCTTTCAAACAACACTCCCCGAGCAAGAACGATTTGCCAATGTCTTTCATATTTTGATTTTATCCAGTTTTTGTTTTCACATCCTCTTTGGCCCAGCCATGAATTTCCCTGTAAACCGTCGAGTACTGGTTTGTTTCCTTTTAACATAGGTCCCATGTAAATGACCTTGGTAAGGAGCTTAGAAGCACAGCAAGCACCAGCAGTATAGAAAAGGTGAAAAGCTGCCGCCCAACGTGGGCTCGAACCCAACGACCCTGAGATTAAGAGTCTCCCTGCTCTACCGACTGAGCTAGCCGGGCATGCCCGTGTGAACTAGGCTCTTTGGGAGTGTCCAGGCTACTAGACACACCTACGGGGTGCAAAAACTTGCTTTTTTTCGAGACCGTATATAGCAGGTTTGATTCTTTTTTTTTCAAAGTCCCTTTTAGGATGCCTTGGTATGGTGTAAAGCAGCACAAGCAGTAGATGAAAAGGATACCAGAAGGCTGTCAAAGTGAGGCTCAGTCCCGCGACTCTGAATTTAAAAGTCTCATTCTCTTAACCGACTGAGTTCCCAGACACAGCGACGTGGGCAAGGTTTGTGGTGCCAGGCCGGGGTATACAGAGCATCCGTGTTCAAGGTCCTGATCTTCATAGTTTCCCCAATAGGATCAAGTGTTTAATAAAAACCAGGACAACAGAAGCATTGGGGTTTCAGTGACATAATTCACCCGGAGCCATAGCCATCCGTGATGGCCTTGTGCGGTCTCATCCCTTAAATAGCAACGCAGACACTTAAACATGAAATCCCCATTTTTCCTCCACTGTCCCAAACCACCTCCCAGGCCACAACAGATGTGCATTTGTTTTTCATTGATATACTCCCAATCTTTTTTCTCGTTACTCCCTTGTTGGCCACATAACGTTCGAGTACTGGTTTTTTTGTCTTTTTTTCATGGGTCCACGTAAGATGCTTTGGCTATAGATGTAAAGAGGCAAGTCCCAATCAGTAAAGAAATAAAAAGCAACCGCCCAAGCGGGGTTCCCGAACCCAAGACCCTAAGATTAAAGACATCCTACATGACTCTACCCGACTAGAGTTTTTAAGCCAGGCGCATGCCGGTGCTGGCATCTTAGGAAGTCAGAGGCAAGCCACAGCATCCGTGGCAAAATTGGTTTGTTTTCAAGACCGTCAAGTACTTTTTCTTCTTTTTGGTTCTTCATTTTTCCACTAGAGTCCCATGAATATGTCTTTTTTTTGGATTAGAGGCCAAGACACAATAAGTAAGCGAAAAGGATAAAGGCATGCTAGTCCACTTGAGGCTCACAGCCCTAACGTCACCCTGAAATGAAAACTCTCCATCTCCCTCATGCTCTACCATTGACTGAGGTAGCACGATTAATAGCGGACGCCGCGGAAACGTTTTGCAAGTGTCAGGGCCAAACAGAGCATCCGTAAAACAAGGTCCTGTGATAGTTCACAGTTTCATTAGGATTTATATTTAGCACATGAATGGACAGCAGAGCATTGGTGCGAGTTCGTGTAGAATTCTCCGCCCTGCACGCGGGAGGCACCGGGTTCCGATTCCACGCCAATGCAGCGCGACCCACAAATGTTTACCTGAATTCCTCTTATCCTCCACCCCTCACTCAAAACAACTCAACCCGCAGGCCGAACAGTTGTCTTAATATAGTTTTTCATATGACTACATCCAATATTGGTTTTTCATCCTCTTTGTCCAGCAGTCATGTCCTACAAAAGTACCAGCCGAGTCTACTGAGTTTGCGGATTTTCTCTCTTTTACATAGATCCCATGTAGATACCATTGATAATAGTGTTAGAGCCAAAAACAAGCAGTGGAGGACAGGAAAAATGCAGTAAGTCACGCGCCCAACGACAAGACCGTCAAGACTAGCTTTGTTTTGTTTATCTATAGGTCTCCTTGTGAAATGTCGCGTGGTACGGTGTCTAAAGGCAGGCTCAAGTTCAGTAGAGATAAAGGAAAGAGCAGTCAGCCCAACTGGGGCTCGCCACCCCACGATCCCCGAAATTAAAAGTCATACTCCGCTTTAATCGATCAGGTAGCCTGGCATGCATGCGACGTCGCCAAAACATTTGAGTGTCAGGTCCTAGACAGTAGCATACCGTGAAGCAAAACATGTCCCAGGTGATGTATCACAGTTCCATTAGACTTACTCTTTAGAAGGAACTAAAGTCACAAAGACAAGTCACTAGTGTTCATGGTAAATTCTCAGGCTGCCACGCGGGAGGCATCGGTATTAGCGCTACCACGGACCAACTCTGCCATGCAGCAATTTTTCGAATACACCCATTTTCTCCACCTTTCAAACAACACCACCCGAGCAACTGAACGATTTGCAAATGTCTTTCTCATTTGATTTCACCCCAGTTTTTTGTTTTCATCCTCTTTGGCCCTGCCATGTATTTCTTGTAAGACCGGCGGGAGTACTGGTTGTTTCCTTTTACATAGTCCCTGACTAGATGACATCTGGCTATGGTGGCTAGAAGCAAGCACAAGCAGTATGAGAAAAGGTAAAAGCGCCTTAGCCCCCAACCGTGGGCTCGAACCCACAACCTGAGATTAAAGTACTCATGCTCTATACCGACTGACACGAAAGCCAGGGCATGGCCGTGTGAACTGCCTCTTCATGAGTGTCAGTTGCTTAGACACAACATCCTGCAGAGCAAAACTGGCTTTTTTTCGAGACCGGCATATACTGTTTGTTTTCTTTTTCTCAAAGTCCCCTTTTAGATGCCTTGGTATAGTGTATAATGAACAAGTCACAGAGAACACACACACACACACAAGCGGATACAAGCAGCTGTACAAAGTGAGGCTCAGCCCTGCGACTCTGAAATTAAAAGTCTCATTCTCAACCGAATGAGGTTGCCGGACACGCGAACCCGTGGCAAGGGTTTGTGAGTGACCAGGCCTAGACAGAGCATCCGTTTTCAAGGACCCAGTGATCTCAATAGTTCCAATAGGATCATGATTTTAATAAAAACCATGACGATCAGAGCATTTTGTGGTTATCATTGACTAGAAATTCTCTGCACTCAGCCATCCGTGACAGCCGTGGTGTCGGATTCCCGTTAAAAACCTACGCATGCGACGTAAACATGAATATCCCCCATTTTCCTCCACTGTCTCAAACAACCTTCCCAGGCCCAACAGATGTTGCATTGAGTTTTCATTTGACCTTCTCCAATTTTTCTTTTTCTTTTCCTGTTGGCACATAACGTCGATACTGTCTGTTTTTTTTTTTTCATGGGTCCAGTATAGATGCAATTATTTTATTTGTTATATGTGAGAGCAAGCACAAATCAGTAAAGAAAAGATAAAAGCAGACCTGCCCAAAAACTTGGGGTTCGAACCCAACGACCTAACATTAAGAGTCTCAAGACTTACCGACTGCAGGCTTAGCCATGCAATGCAGGTTGCAGCACATGCTTAGGATAGTCCAGAGCAGCCACAGCATCCGTGGGCGCAACAATCTTGCGTTTTTGTTTTCAAGACATACAAGTCAAGTACTTTTTTGGTTTCATTTTAATTCCATAGGTCCCGAGAATATGTCACCTTTTTGATCACGTTAGTGGCAAAGCACAAGCAGTAAGAAAAAGGAAAAAGGCAGCTAGCATCAACTTGGATGCTCAACCCTACGAACCTAATTACAACTCGCATTGCTCTACCTGACTGAGTTAGCCGGGCATACTTAGCGCGCCAGCGAAAGGGCTTTGAGTTGTCGATGGCCAAACAGATTAGACCTCACGTAACACAAGGTCCTTGATGTCATAGTATTACAATCTGATTAATATTTAGCACATGTATGGGAACAGGCAAGACATCAGAGGTCGTTCATGGTTAAGACCTCTCGCACTCCACGCGAGTTGGGAGCGAGGCGATCGGTGGGAGCGGGAGATGCAAGCGGGAGGGGAGATAGCCGGAGGGGCGGAGGAACACCGGGTTCGAATTGCCCCGTCGACAGACTGCAACGCCGACAATTTACTAACTGAATTTCCTTACTCTTATACTCAGCACCCTCTCACAACAACCATCCCCAGGCCCGAACAGTTGTGCACATCGTTTTCATTGAGTTCTCCATATATTTGTTTTTCCCAATCCTCTTTGGGTCACAAGCAGTCTAATTTCCTAAAAGGACCGCCGATTAACTCTGGTTTGTATTCTTTTACAAATAGGTCCCGCATGTTAGATACCATTGGTTACAAAACAGTGTTAGAGTCATAAATAACATAGCAGTGCATGGTAAAAGGTAAAATGAATACGCCACAACGTCAAGTACCGTCACATAGTACTGCTATTGGTTTGTTTTTCATAGGTCCCTTGTAAATGCCGTGGTACCGTGTTAAAGAGATAGCAGGCACACGCAGTAGAGAAAAGGTAAAGAGCATAGGGCCAAACCGTGGGGCTCGACCTCCAACAGACCCTGAAATTAAAAGTCTCTCACGCTTTAACGACAGTTAGCCTGCATCGCGGAGCGACCAAAAAATTTGCGAGTGTCAAGGGGTTTTTCTCTAGACAACATGCCGCACAGACACAGTGGTCATGTGATGAGTTCACCAGATCCATTAGGATTACTCTTTAGGAAGGAACTAATCATAAGCATTAGTTGGTTCAGTGTAAAATTCTCGGCGGCCACGCTGGAGGCATGTGGGTTTGCTACCCGGCCAATGCAATGGCATGCAAGTTTTTCCTGAATACCGCCTCTCATTCTTTCATCCATCCTCTTACAAACAACTAGCTCCACCGAGCAAGAACGATTTGCAATGTCTTTACATTTGATTCTCCAGTTTTTACGTTTTCATCCCTCACTTTGGCCCAGCCAATGTATTGCATTCTTGTAAACCGACGACGTATCTGGTTTGGTTTTTCCTTCTACATAGGTCCCTTGTAGATATCGGGTATGTATGGTGCTAAGAAGCCAAGCACAACAAGTAATAGAAAAGGAGAAAAGCTTGTCCCAGCCCACAGCTGGGGCTCGAACCCACAACCTCTGAGATTAAAGTCTCATGCTCTACAAATGACATGAACTAAGCCCGAAGCATAAGCCTGTTTGAACTGCTCCTTTGGAGTGTCCAGTGCTAGAACACAACACCGGGCAAAACTGGCTTTTTTCGAGACCAGTCATATACTGGATTGTTTTCTTTTTTCAAAGGTCCCCTTTTAGATGCCTTGTATGGTGTAAAGACAATCAACAAATCAGTAGAGAAAAGGATACAAGCATCTGTCCAAAGTGAGTCTTCAGCCCTGCACGTCTGAAAAATTAAAAGTCTAAGTTCTCTACCGACTGAGGTTTGCCGGGACACGCGACGAGGTGCAAGGGTTTGTGGTGCCCAGGCCTAGACAGAGCATCCGAGTTTCAAGGTCCCGTGATCTTCATAGTTCCAACAATATGATCAGTGTTTTAATAAAAAAACCATCGACCGACAGAGCATTGGTGGTTCAGTGACGAATCTCGCCTCCATCCGAGAGGCCTGGTGCGGTTCCCGGTTAAATGCAACGCAGCACTTAAACACTGAAATTCCCCATTTTCTCCACTGTCTCAAACAACCTTCCCCAGGCCCAACAGATGGCATTGTTTTTCATTGATTTCCTCCAATTTTTTTTCTTTCCTGTTTGGCACATAAAAGTCGAGTACTGGTCTGTTTTTTTATTTTCATGGGTCCAGTATATATCTTTAGGTATGATGTGAGAGGCAAGCATCAATCATAAAGAAAAGAATAAAAAAGCAAACCGCCCAACCGTGGTCTGTCGAATCCCAAGGACCCTAACAATAAGATCGCAATGCTCTTAACTACCGACTGAGTTAGCCAGGCATGCACGGTGCTGGCAATTCTTAGGGAGAGTCGAGAGCAATCCACAGCATCCGGGGCAAAATTGGTTTGTTTTTCAAGAACCTGACAAGTACTTTTTGGTTTCATTTTTCAATAGGTCCTTGAATATGTCTTTTTTTTGGAGTTAGAGGCAAGCACAAGCATAGAGAAGAGGAAAAAGCGCTAGCCAACTTTGAAGGCTCACCCTACGAACCTGAATTAAAACTCTCATGCTCTACCGACAGAGGTAGCCGTGCATGCCGGCGCCGAAAGGGTTTTTGGAGTGTCAGGGCCAAACAGAGCAGCCCGTAAAACAAAGGTCCCTGTGATGTTCACAGTTTCATTAGATATTAATATTTAGCACATGTATGAACATGCAGAGCAGTTTTTGGTTCAGTGTAGAATTCTCTCAGCCAGCCACGGGAGGGCCCCGGATTCGATTCCCGTCCAATGTCAGCGCAACAAATTTTACCTGAATTTCCTCATGAAACCAAAAAGTATTGACGGCTTTAAAAAAAACCAATTTTTCCACGGATGTGGGCTCCTGACTCCTAAGCATTGCCCCCCGCATGCCTGGCTAAATCTCGGGGAAGGGTGGGCTCAAAACAGGGTCTTGGGGTTTGAACCCCTTGGCGGTTGCTTTTAAACTTTTCTTTACTGATTGTGCTTTCCCCCAAAACATACCCAAAAATCATATGGGGGCCCTGAAAAAAAAAAAAAAACCAGTACTCGACGTTCCCTTTAAACAGGGAAAAAAAAAAAAAATTGGAGAAAATCAATGCAATTCTGTTGGGCCTGGGGAAGGTTTTTGAGACGGGGGAGAAAATGGGGAATTTATGTTTAATTTCTGCGTTGCATTTAACGGGAACCCCACCAAGGCCCCACGGATGGGAGGCGAGATTCTGTCATGAACCACCAAGTCTGTGTCATGGTTTTTTTTTTTTAAAAACTGTCCTATTGGAACTATGAAGTCCGGGACCTTGACACGGGTGCCTGTTAGGCCTGGGCCCACAAACCTTGCCACGTCGTGTCCCCGGGAAACCCCGTCGGGAGAGAATGAGATTTTTAAATTTAGATGGGGTGGGGAAATTTTTCGGCTTTTTTTTTTCTTATTTGTGTTGTAACACATACCGGATTAAAAGGGATTTGGGAAAAAAAAAAAACAAACCGTATATGCGGTCTAAAAAAAGTTTTTTCCCCGGGTTGTGTTAGACTGGGCCTCCAAAGAAGTTCACACGGGCCTCCCGGGGAGCTCATCGGAGGCAGAGACTCTTAATTAGGTCGTGGGGTTTTGGCCCCCCGTTGGGCGGGACTTTTTCACCTTTTCTTAAATGTTGTGCTTTTTTGCACCATACCAAGTATTACAAGGGACTTTGTAAAAAGGAAAACAAAAAATTCGACGGTCTTTCAAGAAAATCATGGTGGGGCCAAAAAAGGGGTGAAAAAAAAAACTGGAAAATCAAAGAAAGAATTGCAAAACGTTCTTGCTCGGGGGTGGTTTTTTTAAAGGGGAGAAAAGGGGTTTTCAAAAATTTTTTGCTGCATTGGCCGGGGTTAGAAACCCCTGCCCCCCCCGCGGGGGCGAGAATTTACCCCTAAAACCCTAATGCTCTATGTTTTTGTTTTTCCCTAAAAGTAATCCTAATGGAAAATGGAAACACCGGGCCCTGCCACGGATGTTTGTCTGACCTACACTCCAATTTTTTTGGCGCCGCAGCCCCCGGGTACCTGTCGTTAAAGCGAGAGACTTTTAAAACAGGGCTGGGGTTTAAAACCCCTTTTGGGCTATGCTCTTTTCCTTTTCTCTCTGCTTGTGCCCGCCTTTTTCCCGTACACGGCATTTAAAGGGATAGAAAAAACAAAACAAAAAGTACTTGAGGAACTGACGTTGGGGGTCTTTTTTACCTTTCCCCCCTGCTTGTTTTGCCTCAACAATACCCAAGGTTACAAGGACCTAGTAAAAAGAAAACAACAAATCGGCGGGCTTTTGGGAAAAAAGATGCTGGACAAAAAGGGGTGAAAAAAATATGGGAAACTCAAATGAAAAAAATGCACAATTTTGGGGGGATGGGTTTTTGAGAGGGTGGGGATAAGAGGAAAATTTTTTGGTAAATTGTTGCGCTGCATTGGCGGGGAAACGCCCGGGCCCCCCGTTTTGGGGGGCGAGTTTTTCCATAAACCCCAAAAGCTCTGCTGCCAGCTTTTAAATTTAAACCTAAAACTGTAAAATCCAGGCCTTTTTTCGGGCCTGTTTGGCCCTGAACTCCCCAAAACCCTTTTTGGGCCCCATCCCGGTACCTCAGTGTAGAGCTAGGTTTAATTTCAGGTTGTAGGGGTTTAGCCTCAAGTTGGTAGTGCCTTTTTCCTTTTCCCTTTGCTTTGCTTCCTAACTCCAAAAAAAGAATATTCAAGGGGGCCCATGAAAAAAAAACCAAAAAAGTAAATTGGGGGTTTGGAAACAAACCAATTTGCCACGGGGTTGTGGTTTCTCTGACCTCCTAAGCCTTGCCGCACCGCATGCCGGGGGAAATCATCGGTAGGCATGAGACTCTTAAAGTGGGCTTGGGTTTGAACCCACGTTGGGGGGTTGCTTTTTATTTTTCTTTACTGATGTCTTTCCTCTAAAATCATACCAAAGCATCTATACTGGGCCCATGAAAAAAAAAAACAACCGTACTCGCGTTTTGTGCCAAAAAGGGAAAAAAAAAAAAAATTGGAGAAATCAAGAAAAAAAAATGCACAATTTTGGGCCTGGGGAAGGGTTTTTTGAGACATGGAAAATGGGGAATTCAGTTTTAAATGCTGCGTTCATTTAACGGGAACGCACCCAAAGGGCCCCACGGATGGGAGGCAGAATTCTGCCTGAACCCCAATGCTCTGCGTCTGGTTTTTTTAAAA